>QMFE01000428.1:304-12634 GCA_003314665.1 Tricholoma sp. MG77
TTGTTAGCTGCGCAAAGGGGCAGGAGGAGCACGAGGGGATGACACTGCAAATCTGAAGCCGGCTGTCGTTAGTTGGGTTGTGGCCATGTTTGAGAATCCCTCCCCCCCATTATCGCCTCATAACAAGAGCAACCGTGGATTTGAACATGACGTTACAGGTCGCCTACTATGTCCGATTGATTTTGATTGGACTAATGAATGGTAAGCACCCTTCAGAAGAGTATTGCATGTGTCGCGCTTATTGTGTTTCTTATAGTGTGCATCAGAACATCCGAGATGGACACCCTGATTTGCTTGTGACAGCAGATTCGTGGCCAGCATTTCTGTACCCACACACAACAGCCAATAACGATGATGTGGAGCATAGGTTCCTTCAAAGTGCCATCCTGGTAAAGGTATGGCCTTTTTCTGTTGGCGTAACAAGTCCTGCTGACAGTTTCCTCAGGCCTTTATATTTATCTTCACGTCACCCACTTCAGCCCAGGATATTGACTGCGAGAATGACCTGGAAAATCAAGTACCTCGACCGGTGAAGCGAACCTGAAACCAAAAGGCACCCACCCGCGGCAACGTTGCTAGCCTTTTAGGAATGAGATCAGTTACACCTCGATCCATTGCCTATGTTGCGGTGCAGGTAAGGTTTCTGCAGTGCTATGCTGTGACTCACTTCTCACACAGCTATGGTTTGCCCTGTCAAATGCTGCCGCTTGGAACAAGAATGATGGTTGTTTCAGCTACCCCATCTTCTACAATAATATTGTTGATTTCTTCGAAACCACCCCTGGGCCGGCTGCTCATGCTCACATGCAGAATCTCCTGTCATGGTGGACAAGGTAGTGTTGTCCTTCGTTGTCATTGCCGTCCTGTTAATTCTCAAGAAACAGGAAAATCTTTGGAGATCATCGCATACAAATGCAACCACAATCGCGGCCAGGATCTTCTGTTTCCAGATTATTAAACCAGCGAGTTGCTCGTGAGCTCAGTACTAGGACTTGATTAATTTAGTTGTTCAGTACTGTATATTAAATCAAAACTGTGAATTTGAAAATTGCCAGATTTCCCTACCATGAGCGTGAGACAACTTTGATACCATTCTGATGTGAAATTGTACCACTTTGACACTTGTCCCTTATATCCACTACTTTGACGTCAGTGAATTTTCTACATGTACGTGGAAGAGGTCACAGGTACTTCTGCAATGAAATAGATTTGAAGATTACAATGTTCCTGGTAACTCTGACAACCACATCAAAGCAATCTGCAGCTCTGTAGCCGCATTTAATCCAATTTCCACATGGCACAATTCCTCACCACTTTCAGTTCCCTACCACAGGTCAGGTTCTTTATCTGCATGTGAACTACAGTTGCATGTATTTCCAGTGTGTGAACAACGTGGCACAGTCACCTTTCTTGGCTGATTTGATGATAACTCCAGGGCGAGCTGCTTCTCTCAAGCATGTTTCCACAAACCGCATTCCTCTGTCACTTTACCTGCAATATAATCTGGCACATTATCTACTTGTACATGGAGCGCAGTAGCACAATGCTCCTAAGTGAGAATGGTATGTTAAACTTGACCTTCTTGTGAAGTTCGGTATTGACGCCAAACCTATCTGCTCTTCTCCAGCCAAATTCAGGGTATTTCCACTCCACGCGCTTTTATGCTTCTTGGACAAACATTATCACCCGAAACATTGTTCATCTGCAATATACCATGTTCAATGAAAATCTTACCAATTACAATTCCCTGTCGACATGCCATTGTCTTCCAAATCTCAATGATATCACCTGTTTGGAGAATGGGACTGTGATATACATGGTAATATCAATCATGAGCATCTTCTGACCTATCTTTCACACAACCCATTCTTGTACCAATCTAAGCAAACATATCACCTGGCATTTTCTTGGCCAGTGTGCAGAACGTGATTGCATGAAGTTAGTAGGTAGGGAATCCATAGCATACGTAGCTTCCCTGGGAGCTCTGGTGCTAATGCCTAAGCCGTCTGTGTGATTCAGGGTGTTCTAACTCAGCGCCTTCTTCTGCTGCTTGAACCAACATTGTATTAAGAATGTCTCTCTGTTTGTGCTTGCAACTTGTTCAATGAATGCCCTGAAATGAACATCGGTTACTACGTTCCACTGATTACTATGTTCCACCCTTGCGCCCCATCCCTGCAACTCCAATCAAGAAAATATGTTTTGGGAATGTGACTGTGGTATACATGGCAATATCGGTTGTTGTAACTTTCACTGTAATAATTTCTTTTTTTTTGGGTATTTTGTACTTTACGGGGATTCTGCATTGCGCTGACAGAAAATCCTAGATTCAATGATGTTAGCCTGAGGTTCATGAATGATCCGCCAAAAAAAAAAATACAACGAGGTGAAAACTTGAAGGCAATGTTAACGTTTTTATTACCCCACAATTTAAGGTTTGCCTCACTTCTATGACTTCATCAGAATCCCATTTGGTTATGAGTATGCTGAGCTGGTGTGGATGTATGAATATTATGGAATTTCGGCATACTATCACCTATGATGTTTGATGGCGCCAGAACTTGAAGGCTTTTACTACATGAGCCACCTAATTCAATATAGCATCAGAGAAACTGCATCCATATTGCCGTGCTCCCGGCTCTGCAAGGCTGTACTTCTTCTCTCAACAACAGCTATGACTAATACTACTTATCACAACTACTAATAGCTCATTCTGTCCTCTAGCTCTGGGTCCACCACGAGTCCACCACCTCAACACCACCAACTGCTCGTGCGGTACCCCGAATAGTTGTGCCAATGGAATCTTTTAAAATCTCCGCATTCCTATCTCTGTCTAACTAACATCTCGAGTTCTTTCGCCTTGTCCAACACTGCGAGGACGTCTTCTATATTCCTACCTATGACGTGACTACCAGCGTTCGCAGACAATACTGCTCCTCGTTCGATCGTTAGGTTTCGTGCTTGACTGCCAACTGTAGCCGTAATTGTGCGACGAGTGGTGGGGCGGGAGTCCGCTTGGTCTCTGGTAAAACGAGGTTTGTGTGCAACATTTTGGCTGCTGCTCAGAATTGTGGTATTACCATTAGAAGTCAGATTCCGTATGTGATGGCGAAGGCACAGGGAAAGATTTCAAATACGCCGCCAGAACTGACATGAGCAAATGTCGAACTTGCAGTGGAGCAACATTCAGTCGCGTGTTTCAATGTTCCAACTTTCCAGCTTTCTATACCCGATCAAGCTTTTCAGGAGCCCGATGCCCCCAAAACATCCCCATTTCATGATCGATCATGCTCCTTGGCTTGCCTCATTTTATCTCCTTTATCGTGGATGTTGGAATGACCGAAGCTGTCATCAGGGTTGGAGTGGACCGATCCATTGCGTTGTACTTGAAATGGAGATGGACATCCAGCTTAAAGTTGATAGGATAAGCTTAGTGCATGTCACGGGTAACCCGTGGGTCACTCGACCTCTACCCGTGCTCACAGGTGTGGGTACTCGTGGGTATGGGTACAGGCGGGTCATGCAGGTATGGAAACTCATGTGGGTTGGCACCGCAGGTTTGTGTCAATGTCATCCCCTCACCGTTATTGTTGCTCCCCGTTTCCACCCCTGTGAGCAATTGCTCATGGTGGTGGTGGTGGCAGCCGTGTAGTGATGCCAATGGCCCAGCTTGGGGCCATCGGGCTGCTGGGCTGGGCTGATTTTGGGCTGGCCAGAGCTGGTAAATCGGCTCCCAGCTCAGAGCCACCCTGAGTGGCTTTGAGCTGATAGAATATTTCCAAAAAGTTCAGCAAGTGGTGGGCCTCTAAGAACATCACAAAACACTAAATATACACCAGTATATATATTCCCAACATTAATTTGACCATACATTGGCATGCCCAGCCAACAGAAGCCAGGCAACTACCTTTTGCAATGTTGTTTAGTTGAGTTGACTCCATCATAAATCTAGCCAAACAATGTGGCATTCATCTCTGATGGATGGTGTGAAGTGTTTTCATCCATATTTATTGTACAGAATACTTTGTAGTTAGTCTAGAAGTGTGTATGGAGGGTTGGGACACCAGGTAGTGCATCCAACCATCTTTAGGAAATTTGGGTCGGCTTAGCTGGCTCGGGGCTGCCCAGGTCAGCTCAGGGGCCAAAAGATCGGCTCAGGCACCTGAGCTGAGCAGGGCCATGGCAACACTACAGCCATGTGATCATTATTGTCATCCTCATGTTGTTTTGTGTTGTTCAATCTGCACCCATGATCCACCCTATGAGCAGTGGCTTGTAGGCATGGGGGTGGGTGCTGTGCCATTTGTTGCCATTGTGGGGGGCCATGGCTGTTAGCGCCTGGTCCACCCTGTGAGTGAGTGCTTGCAGTGGTGTGGAGGGCTCAGGTGCCATCTGTTGGAATATCAAGCATGACTTGCCCGAACGGGTAACCCCACCTACCCATGTTTTTACCTACTTTTCCGGATCTTATTGCGCAGCTATGCGCCACTATGCCGACTCCATGGTATGTTTGTATTACTTGCAAATTCCTTTCATATTACTACATTGCTATTGCTCTCATCGAGAGCCTTTCCTTTTGTTCTCTCATTGTAGTTTAGCTTACTTTACTATTTGCTACAAGTACTGCTGTGTGGACTCGTCTCCCCTCAGTCGTTTGGCTACCGCTCTCGCGTGCAAACACTGAGGTGAGATCATTACTTACTATGCTTATCTATTCGTACTCACCGTTGTACTTCTAGCTCTATTATTAGGTGAATATACTCTAGTCATTTGGCTACCGCTCTCGCATGCAAACACTGAGCTCTATTATTAGTATGGCTTAGTTCTACATTTGTTACAAGTTATGGGCCCTGCACTTATCTAGTGCCTCTCGTGTTCCTTCTACTGCTATGTCTACCACTGCTCTCACCACCACCGACATCCTTCCTTCTTCAGTTCTGAAGCTTCTCGCGACTGGCTTAAATTGGACCGCGTTTTCCATGTGCTTCGAGGATGCCATCAGAGCGAAAGGCTTGTGGGGCCATTTTGACGGTTCTGTTGCCATGCCTACAGTGAGCTCACCAGCAACCACAGACAAAGAAACTGCTCTTGCTCAGTGGAACAAGGATGATCTTTCTGCTAAGGCTTTACTTACTCACCGAATTCCCAACTCCACTTTGATCTTTGTCTACAGCAAACCGTTGTTGAAGGATCGATGGGATCTGATCTCAAATGAGTACACATTAAAGGGCTCCTTTGCACAGGCTGACCTCCATTCTCATTTCATGGAGTTGAAGTGCCCTGACAAGGGCAACATCTGAGAATTTTTGGATGGGCTGCATGTGAAGAAAGAGGAGTTAGCGACATACGGTGTTGTGATCGAGGACAAGGATTACCGTTCCACCATCATCACTTCCCTTCCCCAACATCTCTCCAACTTTGTGTCAAATCTACTTGCTGGTGCGAGGCTGTACAGTTCCATGAAGACTATTGATCCGGATGAGCTCATTGCTTTGATTTCAGAGGAATTTGAGTGCAATGTGGCTGCACATTCTCGACGCTCAGGTACAAAGTCTTCGAAGGGAGATGACAAGGATGAATCCATGTCTGTGTCATCAAGTGGGAAAGGCAAGCGCTTTGAGCGCAAGCCTTGTGGTGTTTGCTGGAATTGTGAAGAGAAGGGTCACTTCAAGGACAAGTGCCCTAAGCCTGTGAAATCTAATGATAAGAAAGACAACTCACCAAAGAAGGGCAGCTCTGTGAACACCGCTATTGAATCTGATTCTGAAGACGAGGCAACTTTTTTTGCTGAACTGTGGGATTCTGATTCTGACATGCCCGAGCTTCAATCAGTTTCCAATTCTGACTCTGATTCAGATCTCGAGCTTGAAGGGGATAGTGATGGGGACTGGTTTTCTGAGATCGGTGATGATTTGGACAGCGACGTGGGTACCGAGGAGTTATTTGGGGCTGACAGAAATGAGTGCGGCTCATTTGTCAGTGTTGACCTGAACTTGGTTGTCATTGATCTGGATGAGGTTGCGGCTCACGTCGAGTCTAGCAACAAGGCCGAAAGCTCACCTTGTGTGGAAGTCTATGATTCCAGATGCACAAGGCACATTACCCCATATCACGATGATGTTGACAACTTCATTGAGATTTCCCCGAAATCTTTCCAGGCTGCCAATAAACTTGATTTTACTGCAGTTGGAATGGGTGAGATGACAGTTGACGTACCTAATGGCATCGATATCTCCCAACTGAGACTTACTGAGGTGATGTATTCACCTGAAGTTGGCTACACCCTGGTATCCATTGGCCGTCTTGATGAGAATGGATTTTCGGTGACATTTGCTAACGGCAAGTGTAGATCCAAGGGCTGGAGGGGGAGTGCATTGGTGCAATCCAAAAGACAGGTTGTGGCTTGTATCAAGTTGCACATGAGCCTGAAATGGCCAACATCGCAACAGAAGTCCTTACCTTGGACCAGTTCCATCGTCGAATGGGACATATTTCTACTGAAGTGGTGCGAAAGCTCATTGACAAGGGTTTTGTGACTGGCATGAGATTGGAAACCACGCTGTCTGGTGAACCACACTTTTGTGAGTCTTGCATGTATGCGAAGGCTACACGTAAACCTGTTGCCAAGTCTTGAGAGGGCGAGCGTGCCACAGAATTTGGTGGAGAGGTCCACAGTGACTTGTGAGGACCTGCCCCAGTTGCTACGAAGGCAGGAAAACGATATTACATTACGTTTACCGACAATAAGACTCATCTAACACACTTGTACATTTTGCGGAACAAGAGTGATGCCTTCACATCCTACAAGGAGTACGAAGCATGGTGCAACATTTATTTAGATGCTTGCGTGAAGATCCTACACTCAGATCGTGGCGGGAGTACTTAGGCAAGGAATTCACTGTCTACTTGAAGTCAAAGGGTATGGCACAGAAACTTATCATGCACGACACTCCCCAGCATAATGGTGTTGCAGAACATCGTAACTGCACCATTGTCAAGCGGATCCATGCATTACTGCATGCGAGTGGACTCCCGAAGATTCTTTGGGGTGAGGCGGCACGTCACGTCGTCTGGTTACTGAACCGCACATCAACGAAAGCTGTTGATGGGAAAACCCCTTACAAGGCTGCTTTTTGGAAGAAGCCTGATTTGCGGCATGTGTGGGAATGGGGTGAAAAGGTGTGGGTATGCGTTGAGGGTGGAAACAAATTGGGTGGATGGGTAAGGGAGGGTCGTTGGTTGGGTGTTGACAAGCAGAGCAAGGGATTTTGAGTTTACTGGCCAGATAAGAAGACAGTATCGACAGAGCACAATGTCTATCATGACAAAACATGTGCGTTAGTTGATCATCTCGAGGGGGAGGATTGGGAGTTTGTCGAAACGACAACTGACTTACCTGAATCTTCGACACCCACTAATCCCACTCCAACTCAACCCACAGCATTGCAAGCTGTCTCTTCTCCCACCATTTCCTGTGCCCCAAGTCCAAGTCCATCTGACCACCAGGATCTTCATGAAGAAGAGCCCATCCCCACAAAACATGTCAGAAAACTGAGTCAGCGCATTCAAGACCTTATTAAAGGCCATGGTACCAACATCTGCTCGCCCATCTGACCCTACTGTTTCTGCAGGAATACAGCTGCCTCCCGTTGTCAAAGAAGCCTTGAATCCGGTGCTTGAGGGGGAGGGATTGGCTGACTGGATGATGCTGGCCGATTCTGAGGAAGAGTATGCAATGGCTGCCGAAATTAGTGAAGTTGAGGCTTTGGAGCCGAGATCGTTGGCGGAGGCGAAGCGTCGGCCTGATTGGCCGCTTTGGGAGAAGGCTATCCACGAGGAGTTAGTGCTTTTATGAGAAACTGGTACCTGGGAACTTACCGATCCACCTGCTGGAGCCAACATTGTAGGCTTGAAATGGGTTTATCGTGCGAAGAAAGATGCTGCCGGGAACGTCATCTGCTACAATGCACATCTTGTCGCCCAGGGATTCTCTCAAGTGCCCAGTGTCGACTACTTTGACACTTTTGCTCCCATTGCCAAGCTTGCATCAATTTGAGCTGTTCTGGCTATGGCCGCTGCTGAGGATATAGAACTTCATCAGATCAACATCAAGGGCGCGTATCTCAATGGGGAACTCACTGAACGAGAGAAGATCTTCATGCAACAACCTCCTGGCTACCACGCTCCCAACTCCTCTGGCAAAGTTTGTTGTCTTCAAAAAACCTTGTATGGCTTGAAGCAATCTGGAAGGCGCTGGTATCAACAGCTAGTCGAAATCATGGTTCGGCACCTTGGATTCTCATGGTGCGACGTGGATCAGGCTGTGTTTTTTTGGTGAGAAGGGCGGATGGTAATTATTGTCCTTGTCCATGTTGATGATTGTATAATTGTGGCGAACATGATCATATTGATCGAGCGTTTCAAAGAGGAAATTGCCAAGCATGTTGAGATTACCGATCTAGGAGAGCTCCACTGGCTGTTAGGGATCGAAATCAGATGTGATCGGGAGAAACGTACCATTCACCTCTCCCAATGTTCATATATCGACTCTATTCTCCATTGTTACAACCTACAGGATCTGAAGCCTGTGTCCATTCCTATGGAAACATCCATCCATCTCTCAACATCTCAGTTGCCTGCTACCACTGCCAAATTTGCTCAAATGTGCGATGTGCCGTATCACGAGGCTGTTGGCTCGTTGATGTATGCATCACTTGGAACACGCCCTGACATTTTGTTCGCCATTCAAACTGTCTCTCGTTTTTCCACAAAACCTGGACTTATTCATTGGGACACTGTCAAGTGGATTTTTCAGTACTTGAAGGGTACGAAAGATCTTTGGCTATCATTTGGGCATGCGAAGATTGATTTAGCAGGATATGCTGATGCTGATGGGAGTATGGCCAAGGATAGACATGCAATTTCCAGGTATGCATTTATTGTTCATGGAGGAGCCGTTTCTTGGAGCACTAAACGTCAGGAAATCATCTTGTTATCAACCACCGAGAGTGAATACGTGGTGGTGACTCACGCTGCAAAAGAAGCACTCTGGCTCCGCTCACTCATTGAGCAACTTTTTGGCACCACACTATCTCCCACTACGCTCTACTCCAACAATCAATCCGCCATCGCACTATCAAAAGATCACCAATATCACGCCCATACCAAACACATCGACATCTGATTTCATTTCATCCACTGAATCATTGAACAAGGTTCTATTTGGCTCATCTACTGTCCTACTGACGACATGATCGCAGACACACTGACGAAGGCTCTTCCATCCACAAAAGTCAAACACTTTGCTTCCAAACTCAGGCTATCGACAGCTTGAGGGGGAGTGTTTGAATATCAAGCGTGACTCACCCGAATGGGTAACCCTGCCTACCCACGTTTTTACCTACTTTTCTGGATCTTATTGCGCAGCTATGCGCCACTATTGGAAGGGAGCTGGGTTAGGCAACCAACACTGAGGTGGGCAAGTCAGACAGGATCAAGGTATCTTCGTTACACAGAAGTGGGAACATTAGTTACTACAATTGAAAGAATAAGTATTTACTATACCTTCGTTACACAGAAGTGGGAACGAAGGTTGAATATTAAAAAATAACGGTCTATATCAGGGGACCTTTGGACCGTGTAAGTAAAAGGCCGCATCAGGCGCGCCATGTGTTTCTTGAGAGCCGCATCGGGCTCATCCGTTGTCTTGTGGAGTATTGGTTGTTCAGGTAATGATGTCGGTGACGCATTATTGGGAATGTCGCTGATGTCGTCGGTGGTGGTGGTCGGGTGCCGAGTGGGGCCCGACTGTTGCGATGATGGAGTCGTGGATGTTGGTGTAGTTGTGGATATTAGTGTTGTCAATGGTATAGGAATGAAGAGTTGGTATATGGGATTGGGGTACCGATTGGGGGCCAACAATGAAGTGTGTTAGTACTGTTGTAAGTCTGCAGACTTACACCCCTCCCCACTTGAAAGAATTGTGTGGGTTTTTGGACCTCTGTCCCGTTTTTGTCTTCCCATCTGTCGAGGGCATCTGTGTCTGCCATTTCTGAGCCAGGGCGCCATTCATTGTGTTCTTTTCCGCATCCTTCATATCATACATGGTATTGTACGCCTCGGCCCTGCCGATGGGCGTCCACGATTTTGTCGATATACCACTCTTCGGTGCCATCCTTGGTGACTATGGGTCGTGGCCGGGTTGGTTCGTGGTCAGGGAAGAGGAGAGGGTTGTTGGGGATATATCTTCTTAGTAGGTGGGTGTGGAAACTGAGGAAGGTGTTAGGGCTGTTGGGTAGTTTGAGGGTATATTCAGAGCATTCAAGGAAGGCGTGTGTAATGGTGTAGGGGCCGTCATTTCTTGGCATGAATTTGGCAACACGGGTTTTTCCTTTGCGTTTATAGTTGTGGCGGCGATTTTCGGTGGAAAGCATAACGAGGTTGCCGATCTCGTAAATGTCTTCTGGTGCACGGTGTTTGTTGGCATGGTATGCCTGATGGATTTTGGCGGCGAGGAGGTTGTCTTGTGCCTCTTGGACATCGAGCACAACCCGTGTTATTATCTTGTAAGTGGTGGTTTGTTCGGTAGTGGCGTTTGTGGCAAGCGGGATAATCGGCGGGGACCGCCCAGTCTTCAGTTGGAAGCCAGAGAAGCCAGTGGACACGTTCACGGTATTCATGATGGCAAATCGTACTCGGGGGAGTTTGGCAAGCCATCCCTTTTGGTTGTTGTCGACGTGGTATCTGATGGCTTGGTTAACAGTTTTGTTTGTCCATTCGCTGCTACTGTCAGTTTCGGGGTGGTAGGACGTGGACATCTTCAGTTTGACACCGGTGAGCTTGTGGAGGGCTGTCCAAAGTTCGGCAGTGAAGAGCGGGTCCTGATCGGAAACAAGGTTCAGCATCAGCGCAATACCATTCGTCGAAGAGTGCAACGGCGATTTTGGCGGCAGTGTCAGTGGAGTGGGTAGCGGTGATGCAGATGTCGGCCCCGAGCAGGTCCGTCATGGTCAGGATATGTTATGTCCCGTGCAACCACACTCCATAACCCCTACCCGACTCCAGATAATCATGCAACATCGTTCCATAGGTGCTACGCCGTCGCACATACGTGCGCACTCAAGCGCAACCCGCGCGCGTACATCCGTGCATGGAGCGCACGCTCGCTCGTCATTCACCGCGCACGCTCTCGCTCTCGCTCATCACGCTTGTGCCGCTTCCTCGCTCTCGCACCTTCGCGCTCGTCTCGGTCATCAATACTACCTCTTCTCCATGCCATCGCAAGTCCATGTGGTATTACCCCCTCGCCGAATGATCTGCGCATCCCAATACGTTCTCGCATTTGTCCTCTTACTTGTTCAGTAACATCTCGCTCACGCTTTTATTATCCGCCTTCCCATTCGCTTGTCGTCATCTTTTATTTTAAGTACGGTTATCCGAACTACGCCGCTCTTCCTACGTAGCTTAAATACAATGTAGCTTAAATACAACGTAGCTTAGTTCCTTGTAACTCACTTGTTAATCGAAAATCAAACCGACTTCGAACACTTCCTTCCCGTTCTCGTTAAAGTTCATTTCCTGCCGCAACCCGTGCTCGCTTTGCTCGCATGTCCGCATGCTCACGCCGCGCTCATCTACTCATGCTCCGCTCTCGCGCGTGTGCGCACGACCGCCACAGTCTCGCTCCGAAGTTACGGTCCACCCAGATACCGAACAAGAGGCACAACCCTATTGGGAAAGTGGTTGAAGCCAAGACCGTGTGTTTTAGCATAGCTCCGCATCCGCCCAACATCAGCTAAGTCCTCAGTGCAAGTTCCCGCGCTGTCCCCAGTACCGCTGAGCTGTATCCGATCCTTCCTACGACCTCGTCCTTCCTAGCCCGTTCGCGGTTCATAACAGGATAGTGTCTTTCCTGTGTTCCTCAGGGAGTGGCCCAATGAAATCTAAAGCCACTGTGTCGAAGCAATCATCAGGAACTGGTAGGGGGTGTAAGGGACCGGTGGGTTTGGAAGTGCGACTTTTGTTTCGTTGACATTCAGCGCATGATGGGATATATGCATTCTCGAGATCTCGGCGCATGTTCGGCCAGTAGTAGGAACCCTGCAAGGACTCGTAGCTTTTGTCAAAGCCAAAGTGTCCAAGTGTGTCATGAGCGAGGTTGTAAAGTAGTTCACGAACATGTAGGTCATGCGGGATCACAAGTCGGCGTCCGACGTAGAGGAGTTTATCGGTGAGGGTTGCCCCTTCGATGCTCCCCATACTGATGTCCTTGGTGAGTTGTTTGGCAAAGTCGTCTGTTTCATAGCCGGTGGTAATTGCATCAAGGAGCGA
>QMFE01000454.1:0-10165 GCA_003314665.1 Tricholoma sp. MG77
ACATAGACATACTACTGACCCCGGGGGGTCACTAACTTGTAACCAGGTCCGTTACAAGCAGGCTGTAAGGTCAACGATGGGAATGCACTAGCTGCTGCTCCTTCCAAAATATGGGCAGCAGCACTATGGACATCCGACATCTTATACGCATCCCTAACATTATGGTCGGGGACCTTGATCTCTAGTCTGTGCTGTATCCTCTCTAGTAGAGTTGCTTGAAACCCTCGAATAAATGCTTGGTTCTGTTCCTTCTCAGTAAGGTGCCCTTTCTTGATAAGAAATTTTGTGACTGCGAAGAAACTTCGATAATAGCCGGCTAGATCTTTGAGAGTATATTGATATTGTTCGCCGACTAGCTTGTCCATGTCAGCAATTGTATACTTCTTGTCTGCCTCTGCACCTGGATAGAGCTTGTATAGCTCCTCTTTCCAGTCATCATAAGAAACTCCAGCTGCGAAGCTTGGAATGTTCTGCCATAAGTCGGCTGACTTGAAATCTAGATACTGACAGGCTTGCAACTTCTTCATCTGTCTGTCTGTTACTGCTGCTCCCATGAAGAGATTTCCTAACTCTTCGAAATAGCAGCGTAACTCGCGTGGTTGATCGACTGAGAACTTTGGTGCGGTGCTATGACCTTTAGTGGGCATAGGAACTGTCAGCATAGTGACTGTTGGTGGCGGCTGCGGGATCTGTGTTTGACTCATTTGTGGTAAAGGTGGTGGATAGGTGTACTGAGTTGGAGTGGAAGTCGAAGGGTTTGCAATTAGCAGAGCGGGATTTCTTGGAGCTGTCGTTGGTGTAAAGACTGCTGGACAAAGTATGAATGGCTGAGCTGGAAATAGGTGACTGAAGATCTGGGCTGGCAGAGTAGGATCTGTCAGAAATGTAGATTGAAATGTGTTTTCGAAGTTCTGCTGGAGCTGGTTCTCGTCTGTGGGTGTAGAAGGACTAGTTGAAGGCAGGTCCAATGAAATCTTTGATTACCCCTTGCGGTGGGCTCCAGAAATGATGGTCATCTGCGCACTCCCAGAGGGAAACACACAAAAACAACTTGATTGATGGGTAGTTAGTTCAAAGGGTCTCGGTTTCTCCCTTCAATAAGAGCCTTCTGGGTCGTAGATTGCCTAAAGAACCACCTGCTGGGTCTAGGTAATGCTAGCCGTGCTTCGCTCGTTCTAGCTAACAGCTAGCGGGGTTAGAACCATTTAGTAGGAAAAATGGAGTAGTTCGAGTGATGTAGGAAGCTGAGCAAAGGTGATATTACGTAGCTACTGTGTTTCTTGATGATGTTGCTAGACAAGGTTGATGAAGTTCGGGTGAAGCAGACGAAGTGAGTGAAGAGCTAAGATCTTTTTCTGATCTTTACTACGAAGTGAGGGGGATAAAGCATCGAGTCTCTATTTCCTTCTTTTCGATGACTATGTACAAACCTTTTTATACTAAAATTCAAGTACTAATTGAATAGAGAAAAGTCTGCTAAGGCTGTATTTAATATAAACTAAAAGAATGAAAGGATTCCATGCACCGCGTATTGCTAGACCGTTACCTAGAGTTACCATATCAAAAACCGCCTTACAAACGCACCCACAACTGCTAGCCCAAGTGTGGTCCGATGTCCATGGATAGTGCTGATGGCTATGTTAACACAGCTAAGCGCAGTCTGGTGACTAAGCAGGTCTTCAGTGAAATAGCTAGCGATAGCTAAGCGAACACTATCGTTAACTGTTGCCATAAGTGAGGAGCTAGAGCTGCGAGAGTCAAAAGGATGTCGAGGGAAGGTGATTCCGTGGATGAATGTCGCTGTGTGGTGCATAAGAGTCATCCTGTAGAAGATAATAAGCTAGGCGATATCCAGTATTGCAGCTAAGCCTCGTAAAATGCCATATATACAGATTCTGTGCCCAGGCGTCGCTAGTGCGCATCAGCAACCAGATCAGTCCTCTCACAGCAGTCATCCGACAATCTCAAGTGGCACCCTATCGCCTTCTATTCGAAATCCCTCAATGCAGTCGAACGAAACTACAAAATTCATGATAATGAAATGCTAGTGGTAATGAGATCTTTAGAGGAATGGAGACACTTCCTCAAGGGTGCCAGCCATAAGGTGGAGATTTGGACGGACCACAAAAACCTTGAGTACTTCATGACTGTAAAAAAGCTAAATCGCAGACAGGCCCACTGGTCCCTCTATCTTTCTAGGTTTGATTTCATCATGCACCATTGCCCAGGCAAGAGCATGGGTAAGCCTGATGTGCTGTCACGCTGTGCAGACCACAGCAATGGTGCGGATGATAACCATGACACCATGCTACTTCGACCTGAATTTTTCGCTGTCTGTGCACTCGAAGGAATTACTTTTGAAGGAGCTGAAAGGGATTTACTTAATGAAATTGGAAGAGGGGTATGGGACGGAAAAAATGAAGATTCGGTGTTGTCAGCGATGAAGGATTTGGAAGGATCAAGTGCCAAGACACTGTGAAGTTTGGAATGGGTGAAAGAGGATGGACTATGGAGGTTTCATGATTGTATCTATGTTTCTATGATCCCTGACTTACAACACAGAATTGCTGAACAGCACCATGACACCAAAATCGGGGGACACGCAGGATGTTGGAAGACCCTCGAACTTGTTTCGAGGAGCTACTGGTGGCCGCACATGTCTTGTTACATCGGATGGTACTGCAAGGCTTGCGATATGTGTCTTTGAACAAAGGCACAGAAATGCAAACCGTTTGGAGAACTGCACCCACTCCCAATACCCGAAGCTTGATGGGATGTTGTTAGCATCGACTTCATTATCGAACACCCCAATGCGCACGGATTCGACACTGCGATGGTTGTAGTCGACTCAGTGAGTAAATGAAGCCATTTCATACCCACTCACACCACCGTCACGGCACTGGGCTCAGCCCGACTGTACCTCCAGAACGTGTGGAAGTTGCATGGCCTACCCAGATCAATGCTGTCAGATCGAGGGCCCCAATTCGTTGCCGAGTTCATGCGTGAATTATATCGTCTACTGGGAATCACCATTTCGGCCTCAACTGTGTATCACCCACAGTTGGATGGTCAGACCGAACGTGTTAACCAAGAGCTCGAACAGTATATTCAAGTTTTCATGAGTGAACAACAGAATGATTGGGACACTGTCCTACCCCTAGGCAAATTCGCATACAATAACCATGTCCACTCATCTACGCAACACTCCCCATTCTTCGTTGACACCCCCAAATGGGTTTCGAACCTAACCAATGTCCATGTTATGTCCCGTGCAACCACGCTCCATAACCCCTACCTGACTCCAGATAATCATGCAACATTGTTCCGTAGGTGCTATGCTGTCGCACATCCGTGCGCACTCGAGCGCAACCCATGTGCGTACGTCCGCGTACGGAGCGCACGCTCGCTCGTCATTGACCGCGCGCGCTCTCGCTCTTGCTCTTGCTCTTGCTCTTGCTCTTGCTCTTGCTCATCGCGCTTGTGCCGCTCCCTCGCTCTCGCACCTTCGCGCTCGTCTCGGTCATCAATACTACCTCGTCTCCATGCCATCGCAAGCCCATGTGGTATTACCCCCTCGCCGAACGATCTGCACATCCCAATACGTTCTCGCATTTGTCCTCTTACTTGTTCAGTAACATCTCGCTCACGCTTTTATTATCTGCCTTCCCATTCGCTCGTCGTTATCTTTTATTTTAAGTACGGTTATCCGAACTACGCCGCTCTGCGCATGGTGCACCGCTCTTCCTATGTAGCTTAAATACAACGTAGCTTAGTTCCTTGTAACTCACTTGTTAATCGAAAATCAAACCGACTTCGAATGCTTCCTTCCCGTTCTCGTTAAAGTTCATTTCCTGCCGCAACCCGTGCGCGCTTCACTCGCATGTCCACGCGCTTACGCCGCACTCGTCTACGCTTGTCCGCTCTACTCATGCTCCGCTCTCGCGCGTGTGCGCACGACCACCACAGTCTCGCTCCGAAGTTACGGTCCACCCAGATACCGAACAAGAGGCGCAACCCTATTGGGAAAGTGGTTGAAGCCAAGACCGTGTGTTTTAGCATAGCTCCGCGTCCGCCCAACATCAGCTAAGTCCTCAGTGCAAGTTCCCGCGCTGTCTCCAGTACTGCTGAGCTGTATCCGATCCTTTCTACGACCTCGTCCTTCCTAGCCCGTTTGCGGTTCGTAACAGTCCATCAAAACTCGAAGCTGTCAATGAGTTCACAGATCAAATGAAGTCTACATTGGACAAAGCACGGGCGGCCCTCGTGAAATCGAAAGATGATATGGCAAAGTACTATAATCAGCGGAGAACCCCAGCCCTGAAGTTTGAGGCAGGCGACAAGGTCTTTCTCGATGCATTGGACATTAGTATGACCAGACCCTCGAAGAAATTTGCACATCGCTATCTAGGCCCTACCCAATTGTTCACCCAGTCGGCTCGCATGCGTACTGTCTAAGACTACCTCCATCCATGTCACAGCTCCACCCAGTCTTCCACATTGTCAAACTCATGCCCGCCCCACCAGATCTGATCGTAGGTCGACAACCACACCCACCACCACCACTGGACATCGTAGGGGGATAAAAGAGGTATGAGATTGAAGAGGTGATAAGCAGTTGGATGAGGGGCAGAACACTGCAGTACCTGGTCAGATGGAAGGGCTATGGTTGCGAAGAAAATTTGTGGATTTCGGAAGGTGACCTGGATGCTCCTAAGCTAATACAGGACTTCTACAGAACCCACCCAACTGCTCCTAAATGTATCAATGCCCTACTGTTTGGTTGCATGGGTTTTCGACCACGATGACAGGTTGGGTCAACATGGGGTTTTTCGCATTGGGACACTGTGCCTTGAGGGGGGGGTGATGTAAGGGGAACACTCTTCAAATGTCTACAAACATTCGTCGAGGCTCTACAAACACCCATGAACACCTACAAAGTCCTACAAACATCTACGAAGCTCATGAAACACCTTCGAAGTACTTTGAAGTACTTTGAACAACTTTGTACAGCTTTGGATGACTTCCTACCACTCCACACCTCGCCTACAACCACCCCCTACACTTCGACTATGGTGCCGAAGCTATGGAACACCACTCGAACTCATTTAGAGATAGTGGAACAACCGTTGATGCACCCCTGATGCGTGCTTGCTTCCCCCATCTCGCTTCCACATGCAGACAGGTTTATTTTACTTCGTCACACAGTTTTTTGTACATAGTCGCACCCTTGCAGGGAAACACCTTAGACTTTTCTCTTTGGTTTTCCCTTGCAAGGTGTGTAGTATTTCTTGTATAGTTAGCCTTCCTTATCTAATACTTTGGTTTTCCCTTGCAAGTATCGAGTTCAGGCTCTGATCATAAGGTTGCCCTTACATCTGGTGTGACTAATGTGGGGGGAGAATCTCTCACAGCCACTGGGAGTTCAGATGTTGTCCCAGGTTGATCTGGTGTTGGCGAGATCTCACTGTCTGCCCTGGTCTCAAGGTGGGCAGCTGGAGATTCTTCCTCGTTAGTATTCCATGCATGCTTTGGCAGTTGACGATCCTCGTTGATGGTGTCACATGCAGATAGAGGTAGCAGCTGGTTGTGAGTATGGAGTACGAGACACGTTTCCACATCTCAACATGCCCATTTCTCCCTATCTACTTCCGCACATAAACTGTCAATTGTGTCAAGTAGTTGTCCAACAACTACTTGAGCGATCTCATTGTGCTCCATAAAATTGGCGAGGGTTGGATCCATGTCAGCTTGATCAAGACGACGACGAAACAACTCAGCAAGTTGTCCTTCCAATTTGTCTCGATCCTGCTCAGCTAACTCTCTTTCAGTTGCTCGCATCTTTCCTTTCCTTCGTTTAGCGGAGGGTGGTGGATCACCAGCGCTCAGTGCTGGTCAATGCAATGAACCCTCATGCTGGGATTGCTGTCTGGATCCTCCTTTTTGCAATGATCTAGCATGTGGTTGACACACTGGTTCACGTTGAGAGGGGTTTGGATCATCGACGTCCATTGCATTGTTGCCTTGACGATGTGGTTCAGATCTTGTCATCCATAATGGTGGGGCGAACACGTTGGTGTTGCCCCATCCTCTAGCTGGAGGTTGTTGCATGGGAACTATACCCTGGGGCCCACCACACAATGTGTAGGCTGGTCCTGGCATGTAGTATGGGGGGGGCTGTATGTTTCCATATCCACTGGAGTCGGCAGACTCAAGGGAATGGACTCGCATCTACTACTAGACGCAAGTGGATGTGGGCATGGACAAGCAAGGGTCGATTCTCTATCTACACAGGTGCATGTTTATCTACAAGGTCACATGACCACTAAGGAAGTTGCCGGGCTCTGACTCTGGACTCTGCTGTGGGTGCTGCCACCATGGCTACATGTTCCCCCGCTCCAAGTAGCAATGCCCTCGTTGCGATCTCAATTCAAAATGAAAGAAAAATATGTATATACAAGGCACCAATGCCTTACCCTCACCTCAGCCCATGTACCTCAGGAGGCATGTCCATGACAATCGCTCCCCCTAAGGCCCGACACAGAAACATTGTTTAGGACCACAGGCATCGCTCCATGAACCTTGTTTGGTGGGGATGGTTGATCTCGAGTGGTGGGGGTCGTGAGTTGTCGAGGTCAGGAAATGTATCACTGGGCCTCAAATAGGCATCAGGCGGTAACTGGATAGTTGATGTTGGGGACGTTTGGCGATGTACTCTGACCAGCTCCAAGTCAACGAAGCTGGGTGGTCCACCATGTTCGACATCATGAAAGGCTGGCGATGATGATCGGCAGGCTAGTAAAATCCACGTAGTTACAGAGCTGATGGCTACTATAACCCACAGAAGGAGGAGGAATGAAATCCATCCCCAGAACCATCCACGAGAAGAGGTGTTTGCATCAGGTATGTCAGTAATCATTGGGAGTATGAATGATAAAAGTAGAAATAAAAAATAAAATCTGGACTCAGCTCTGATATATATATGCAAGTTGGTGTTACATTCTGTTCCGTTCCTCGGACTTAATCCATTCCATGGACTCCGACTTACTTTCCGATCCTATATTTAGTTTTAGCTACTTCGTCATTTATGATTATCCTCGCATATTTCTGTTTGTCATTTCCCACTTCACATCTACTACGAGTATTTACCTCGGGCCCCAATCGGATGCCCAATGCCCGCACCTAACTGTCAGGGGACCACCTGACAAGGTCTACAACTGTGCGCAACCTTTCGCGAGTACTCGCAACCACCTACAAACACTCGCGAACATCCATGAACACCTACGAAGTCCTACGAACACCTATGAAGCTCACGAAACACCTTCGAAGTACTTCGAAGTACTTCAAACTACTTCATACGACTTCCTACCACTCCGCACCTCGCCTACGACCACCCCCTGCACTTCGACGATGACGCCGAAGCTATGGAACACTGCTCGAACTCATTTAGAGATAGCAGAACAACTGTTGATGCACCCCTGATGTGTGCTCGCTTCCCCCATCTCGCTTCCGCATGCAGACAGGTTTATTTTACTTTGTCACACAGTTTCTTGTACATAGTCGCACCCTTGCAGGGAAACACCTTAGACTTTTCTCTTTGGTTTTCCCTTGCAAGGTGTGTAGTATTTCTTGTATAGTTAGCTTTATCTAACACTTTGGTTTTCCCTTGCAAGCATTGCGTGATATTCGCGCTGATCGTAAGGTTGCCCTTACAGAAGAAAAGTCTCCTCTTTGGTAGACTGAGAGTAGCCGAGATTTCCGACAGTTTGCAACCGACATCGCACACGTTCCAAACGTTGCAAACATCAGCTATCTATCCCTCTACCCCCTTTAAACCTCGGCACCCTCATCGAATTGCCGCAATGAGTTCCGAAACTACTGATGAACGAGTGGCACAACTTGAAGAAATGTTCACGAGGATGTCCGAAGCCATAAACCGAATGACTCTCCAATTTGACGAGGTGATATTGGGCACCCCGAAGTCTGCAGATGTAAATGTATTACCAAGTGTATCTAACCCTACTTCCGAGACCTCGCCACTCACACCTCGCGAACGCGACCTACCACCTGTTCCTCCGAAAACATCGCACAAACCCTCGACTCACATTAAGCCAGCGAATCCCAGCGAATTTTCTGGCGATCGTGCGAAAGGCCACGCCTTCCTCAATTCGTGCAATTTCGCCGATGACCATGCGAAGATTATGTGGGTGCTCTCGTTCATGAAGAGCGAACGAGCATCACACTTCGTGGACCAAAAGATGCGAATGTATGATGTGGTGGGAAGCCTCACCTACGCGACGTGGCAAGAGTTCGTCACCAAATTCTGTCCCAAGAACGAGGTCCAAACGTCGCGAACAGATCTCGAGACCGCAACATATTTCCAAGGATCGCACACAGTCGACGAGTATGTCGATAGTTTCAAAGAGATCATGGACAAGGCTCATTACTTCGAGGGCTCACACATTGTCCTCAAATTTTGTCAAGGCCTAAATGCAAAGATTCAGGACCATGTCGCCTGCCTCACACAGGAATGCCCCTCTGACGAAATTCCGCAACAGTGGTATGACGCCGTGATCCTCTGCGACGAGAATCGCATCGTGAACGCCGCATTCACATCCTCCCCACGAACTTCGCGACAGTCCGATATGCCGCCGTCGATGGGTGGCATTCTTTGGAAGCCAATCGCGACGTTCCCAAGAGCGCATCCGGTTAGTGCCCCTCGTTCTCTCCCCATGCCAAGTGTCTCTAGCGTGCAACGCCCCAAAGACACAACAGCAATTGTATGCTTCCGATGTGGCAAACCTGGACACCTATGACCCGATTGCCCGAAGCGTTTTGACATTCGCTACCTCAGTCTCGAGGAGCGCCAGGCTTTCACAGAGGACGAGTTCACGGCGCTAGACGTTCGCGTCACACATGAGGGGCACGATGACGTGATTGAGGAGGGTTGCGAAGACAAGGTGAAGGAGGCGGAGTCGGGTTTTGGCATGGGCAACGAGTGATGAGTACGCACCCATTGTCAACTAAGAATCATTTTGCTGTATTGTCAGTAGAAGAAATGACTGAATTAGATTTCATTTCATCGACCGATAGTGCGGAGAACGATGCCCAAGCTGTACCACAACCCCTTCACCCCGTTCAAACATCGCAGATGCCTGTTTCGGCGCTTACGACCACACCGACATCGTCACCGTCGTCATCGACAACTTCACGATATTCACGCTTTCGTCGACATCCAAACGGGGAGAAACGCCTCCCTGATCGCTTCGTCGTCGCATCAGCCATCAGCGATAATTCTCTCGAGCTCAGTGTCGTGTTGCAAACCACCGACACTGGCGAGGTCTTCTCGACCGCCGCCCTTCTCGACTGTGGAGCGACCGACCAATTCATGCACTCCGACTTCATGAAACACAATCGCATCACTACGAGGTTGCTAAGTCGGCCCATCCCCATCTACAATGTGGATGGTACGCCCAACAAGGCAGGAAGCATCACCAAAGTCGTCGAAATGATGCTGCGATATTGTGCCCATTCCGAAAAAGCGATTTTCGCAGTGACTGGCATCGGAAAGCAGGACATCATCCTAGGACTCACCTGGCTTCGCGAACACAACCACGAAGTCAATTGGAAGTCGGGAGAGGTCAAGATGAGTCACTGCCCGAATCACTGTCATACCTGTCAAAACGAAGTGAATGTGGAGCGAAAGGAGCGCCTCGTTGAGGAAGCGAATATTCGCTCATGTTGCACAGGCCCAATGCCCGAGCCTGACGTGGAGATGGAGGATATTCCCGACCTCGGCGACGCTTCCGATGACGAGGAGGAGGAGGAAGAGCCCTACACTGGTGAGGATGTGATGGAGGAGGATGACCGATTATTCACCGCGACAATACCTTGTGAAGCAGAATTTATTCGCGCATCATCGAACATCTCGCAGCGTCTCGCGGAGGCATTCCACAAGAATACTCAACCGAAGACGTTCCACAAATCGGTGCCCACTCACCTCCAAGACTTTGAAGACCTTTTTGTGAAATCTTTGTTCGATCGTTTGCCCGATCAGAAGGTCTGGGACCACGCGATCGAACTAATACCAGACTCGAAGGCTTCCAACTGCAAGGTGTATCCTCTCGCTCCGAACGAACAGGTTGAGCTGGACGAGTTCATCCAGGAG
>QMFE01000466.1:0-19818 GCA_003314665.1 Tricholoma sp. MG77
AAAATAATTTGTGGGAGAAAGAGGATAATTGTCGAAATGCACGAGATGCCATACGCGATTTCTACAATAAATATCCTGAAGCACCAAGAAGGATTGGGAGGATGCAGTACGAACAATTGAAATTCCGACCTTATCAAAATTTCACCGTACCCGATTACTCAGTAATTTCTCGCCTGGAAGTCGAGGACTAAAAAGGGGGTAATGTTATGAAACATATACATTCTCATTATTTTTTCCTTATTTTTACATATTTATTGGAGTCTGTTACGCAGAGTTACGCTCAATGACGCCAAATAATCGATCGTGAGAAAAACGTTCTCACGCGTCAACAATTAGTAATAGTGTATGCGCCTGTATGCGCGCGACCTCTTAACAGTATTCAAATAACGTACAATAACTGTAACATAGTATATAAAGTGAATACATGACTAAGAGGCACCCCAGTTGTGTTCTCTTAGGATTCCCATCACAGATAGTGTGCGGAAAAGCCTTTGATCAACCAGCCGTCTATTCTTAACCTTTCCCATCAATCTCTGATCGCATCAGCGATCATCGTTGAACTTCTTGTAGAGCCCGCACGAGGAATCCCGTGAGTGGATTTTGGTGTTGCCCTAACACTTTTGATCTTAAGACCTTTCGATCAAAAGCTTCTTTTCGACGATCTGCGTGCCATACCGCCTCTGAGTGCGCATCCGTTCGCTGTTGGGCTATGTATGCCATATGTGTCTCGATATCCTCTGGGGTAATTGGGCTCGTACTGGTTTCTAGGTTGGTTTTCGGTGTGTTGACTACAAGGCCTAGCAGAAGTTCTTTGGGCGAGAACTTGAGCGATGGAAGGAGGCGGCGATTAAGCAAGTTGATTGCGTTCATGAAGTGGTCCGGCCAATTCCTTGGCAGATTGTTAACGTCCATCTCGCCCCAGCCGTCCTCACCTAATTCGGGTGCGCATAGTCGAGTTAGGATATATATCAGCAGTTTGTTTGTTCCTTCAACTAGGCCGTTAATCCATGGTGAGTAAGTGGGGACTACATGCATTTTTGTTCCTGCTGTATCACAGAACTCTGTAACCTCGTGGCTAGTGAAGTGGGTCCCCCCATCAGTCATGAATGTTTCTGGAGCGGTGAAGTTAAAGAATATGTCTTTCAGTGACTTGAGGGTGGTTTTTCCACTACCATGGGTTTTGAACATGTACCCCCACACGTGTTGGGTACATGTATCGAGATACAGGCCGACCTGATGAAACCCGCCTTTGCCTTCTGGTAGTGTGAGGTAGTCGCCCACCAGGAGCTCGAAGGGGTGTCGACGTGTGATAGGGTTGAGCAGGGCATGAAGATGCGCTCCTCCGAAGTTTTTGCACCAGGCACAGTCCAAGATGGCCGTTACGATTGAGCTGTCTAATGCTGGGCTATGTATCTTGTCCATTAAGGCTAGTTTTATGCTGTCCCTATGCCAGTGACCCCCATTTTCGTGCTCTTTTCTAGTGAGTTCTACGGCTTCTCTTTTGGTGATGCATTCTCTCCGTGGTCTCGCTCTAATTTTGTTGCCGCCTCCGATGAACCACAGCTTTCCTTTGTCAATCTGGTAGTTCACCGCATTATGCTGTGCGCGCTTCCGATCTCGAATCCTTGTCCCATGGTTCATTTCGAGCAGTGCATCTATAATATGTACAAACATGGGTTCGTTTTCGAAGCGTGTGCGTAGGTCGAGGTGTTCAGTTGGTATTTCGACCTGAAATAAATTTTGTACAACACCTGCTATTGCGTCTGGATCAGGGCATACATCCCATTCACTCCCATCTCCGCACTCTTTTGGATGTTCCTTCATACTGCCGGCTTATACCGTCTGCGATGTTGCTAGTCCCAGGGACATGTTGTACGTCCATTATATCGTATGCTAGAACTCCATCCCGCCAACGCGCATGTGTTGCGTGCAGCGTATCGTTCAGCAAGACGTCTTGTAGGGCCTGGCAATCAGTTTCCAGCTTTACTGGGAAACCCCAGACGATATCTGAGAATTTGTCGAGTGAGAATTTTAGCGCGGCAAATTCCAACAGGTATGGTTTATACTTCTCCTCTGATGTTGATGTTCTCTTAGAGGCATATCCCAGAGGGTGTAGACGTGTCACCTTCTTACCTCCTGGTAGCATTGTTGTGATGTGTTGGGACAACACACCAGCGAACGCGTCCTTAGATCCGTCTGTGGTGACGATGAAGGGTGTGCCATCGAACACTGGTGCTTGCAGAACCGGCTCCAAAACCAATCGCTGCTTAATTTCTAGGAACGTTTTATCATGTTCAGCGGTCCATACACTGTCCAGCTTGTAGTTGCGCATGATATGCTGGTATGCCTGTTTACCTATTCCCTTAGGAGTGTCTACTGTGCGTAGAATGTCTCTCGGGGTTTTTTTGAGCTTTGCGTACCCTTTGACTAGGTTGCGGAAATAGCCTGATAGGCCCAGGAACCCTTCCAGATGTGAGGCATCCTGTGGTTGTGGCCAGTTCACTATTGCGGTAAGTTTCGCTGTGTCTGGTTTGACGCTGTCTGGTCCCACTGTTGCGCCTGCAAAAACCGCTTCGGTCATAAAGACGCGAAGCTTGCTAGCTGACAGCGAGAGCTGTTCCTGTCGTACTCTTCGATGGTGTTGTTGCCTACAATGTCGCACAGACGCTCTGCCGTGAGCTGTCCGAATTCGGAAGGGCCCCCTGTAACTCCGAATGGTAGGCATAGGTATTTGAAATAGCCCTTGCCTTCTACGAAGAAAGTGATATATGGCTGTGAACTGGGGTCAATGGAGATGGCATAGAACCCAGCTGCGAAATCGAAAACGTGTATGTATCGATGCCCAGATAACCGCTGCTGCTTCCCTCATATATCACCCTGTGGCATTGGTGCGATTTCCATGACTCGGTTTATTTCGGAGAAGTCTTGACATAGGCGCCACTTTTGACCTGTTGATTGTTCGGTGTTGGAGCTTCTCTGTTCTGCAGGTCGTGGTGGTAAGTTTTCTGCACTTGGTAATCCTAATGCTATGCATTGATCGTTGACGCGGTGTTTTAGCTCATCCAGAGGAAGACCTTGGCCTTCATGCGTCTTCTTCGAGAAAACCACCAGTGCTACTGCACGTACATCCCTGGGGTGTATCGGTTTAATGACTCCTGCTTCCACCATCTCGTCGACTTTCATATGGAGGTATTCCTTTTGTGCTGGGTTTAGGGATCGTTGTCCTATTCTTGTTCGAAATTTCATTTCCGGTGGTATGTTCAGTTTATGTACTGCTCCAGGTACAGTGTTTACCTTGCTCATTGCTAGTGCGAAGCAGTCTGCGAACTCGGCTATTAGATTTTCGACTTCTCGACGTTCGTCGGGTGTAGTATCGGGTCCTATGGTGACCTCTGATGTTATTTGTGCTATGCGTTCTGGTTTGAAGGGGTCCGTATATCTGGTATAGACATTGCTGCCTGTGTCAACCTTGTCGATGTGGTTCACCTGTATTAGGTTATCTGGTCCATACCCGGGTACATGGTTAGCGTTATAGGTTTTACGGTCTGAGTCGAGATCGATGACTACTTCCCTCGAGGGGAGCTGTTCCTCACCCCCCAAGTTGTCACTCTGCTTATTTGTCTCTTCCCCCAGTTCTACCTCCGTTGGCGGTTTCGTTTTGGTTGCTTCGTTTGAGATGCATGGTTGACGATCTACGTTCTCGATGTTCTTGTCATACCAGGGTTGTATGTCTATATCAAGGGTATTTGGGACTTGCCTCGAAGGGGGTTTCTCGCCAGAAGTGCCCCCTATTAAGTTTTCCCGCTGTTCCACATCTAGTGTGAGGCGTATGCCCTTTTCGTTCGTAGTGTCTACGGTTGAGGGGTGTGACTGGTTATGCAGGACGATTTCGAGTCCAGTATGTGGGTGCTTGACTGTCACCGTATCCGCTCCGTAGTCATGCACTGCTTTGAACTGTCGGAGCAGTGGCTTCCCAAACAGGAAGTCCCATCCCCCTTTACCGTCGAACACTTCGAACCCTCCAGTAACCCTCGCGTTACCTAGCTCAATAAGCCCTTCCCATTTCCACTGTGATGGCATGATCGTCCCATCCGCCATTCGCAACCGACGTTTGGACTGTGTTGTTCTTCCCAGACTGTGTTGTACTTTGTTGAAGGCTGTGGTGCCCATGGCACTGACCATCGCGCCACCATCGAATAGGGCTCTGACCGTTAGAGCTTCCTTGTTAGGCCCAAGAATACAGATATCGTGTGTGAATGGAGTTTCTTCCGCTGTTGTGTTCATAGTAGCTTCTGACTGTTCAATCGAATACAGGTCGATGATGTCATCATTCATGTTTGTACTAGATACAACAGGGGTGGCGTGGGTAGCGAAGGTCTCTGGGGTGAGCCCAGCAGACAAAGAATTCGGGGCCACCCGTCCGTTCTCTAGACGAGTGGCCCTTCCCCATTTCCCTGCTCTTCCCCATACCCAGCCCATGCAAACTCTCCCGCATCTGTTACGTGGTTCACCGCTGCTGCTTGGTCTCGATGGCTTCGTCCTAGGCACCTACCACATAGTGCTCTCCATCTACTCTCTTGTGGTGGTATCCTTGCTGTGCCTTCCGCCGCGCAGTCCACACCCCTATGTCCTTGCATCCCACATGTGTAACACTCCCCTGAGCAAACCGGCGCTGTTCCTGGTCGCAGTGGGAACAGTGTATGTATGGTGATAAGCGCATTCTCGCTGTGTGCTGCTTTCCAGGTGCGTAGCTGCTCAAAGTATGATGTGCGACCTTCGGCAGTGCTGGGGTGTTGTGGGTATCTCATCGTATTCGCCCGTACTGTAGCTTTTTCGTCTTCTGTGGTGGCGCTCGACGGACGGGGTCCAGCTTGGCGGGTATTTGCCTGCTGTGAGAACTGACGTTGCAGTGCTTTGGATGGAGCTGTTTGGGCGTTGCTAATGGCGGTGCGGCTGAATTGTGTGGTTAGGTTGGAAACGGGATTGGTGGTTCGCGCTAGTGTACGCTCTACTCGGTTCAACTGGTTGGTAAGGGAGGTGATCTTTGCTTCTTGCTCTCGATGCTTCCTAACTCCGTCTCTGATGTATGTCCTGTCGACACCTTCGATGGCCGTACAGAATGCTTTCCAATCTGTATGCGACTCGCTGACTTTGTCTTTGAGGATCTCTGGTAGTTTGTCTCGTACGTGCACAATGTTCACCGTTCCGGAGTCGATCTTGGCTCGTTTTGCCATCTCGAGAAGCTTCTTCGCATGCACCTTGTACGCCTCCACTTCTACTCCACTGTATGACTCCGTTTTATCCAGGTCGTCCACCCTTAACTCCAACTCGAGCATCTCCCTCTCTAATTCCGCGCCCGTTTTCTTCACCTTCTGGATTCCGGGGAATCTGCTTCAAAATTCGCTTTCAAAGTCGGTCCAAACTCTGATGATGCTCCCCGTGTTAGCGTACCACTCCTCGGCTGGTGAATCCAGTGTGATGTACAGCCCGAATCGTTCTATTTTGTCGTGTTCTTCTGTAACCTGCGTTTCGTGCATGACTCGTAAGAACCGCATGAAAAACGTTGGCCCTTGAATCTTGCCGTCCGGTTCGCCGTCAAATTCTTCAAGGGTGGTCAATTGCATGATAGGCGGGCTAGGGAGCGGAAGTGGTATTTGGCTAGGTGATGGTGGTGGTGCAGGGGGTAGTGCTGGGGATCGGGTTGGCGATTGGTTAGATTCGGTAGATGTGGTGATAGAGCTTTCTGATGTTAGGCTAGAGGATAAAGAAGTGGATGTCGACATTTTCAAGGTTATGCTGTTTGCTCTATTTCGCTTTAGAAAATGTCCTCTGTTGTCTCGGTCCATGAGTTCTTAAGGGTTGTTCCACGTGTGCTGGGTGAGGCTATAGCGAGGCATTTGACGTTACTTATTTCCGGGAAATGAACTGCGCTGGGTCTGTAGTTTCTGGTTCTGGTTCCGTGGCTTCTGGTTCTGGTGCTGGTTCTGGTTCTGTTGTCAAGGACATATTACGAAGCTTACTCTCATCACCAAGATGGAGACGCAGCAAGTCTCCTGCCCATCGCTATGGCAGGGATCGTCATGGTATCCGATGCCGACTGCCACATGTGTGACTCTCTATTAACTACGTGGTCACATGACTACCTGGAGTAGGTGTGCCCACACACACTACTCCACCCTGCGTCTTGATCAGTTGCAGTTGCCAGTTGCATGAAGATTGTTCATTACATGCAACCAATAAAAAACCAGTTGCAACTGGTTATAAACCGGACTATCAGTTGCATATGATAGGCCTACTTTCCAGCTACAAATAACCCCAAAGCTTTAAGAAATTGGTTGGGAATTGACTGAGTTATAACAAAAACAAACTTAAGTTTCATGAACAGTTTTGCACAAACAAGACTTGTGCAAACTGTTTTGATCATAACTCAGTCAATTCTGAACCGATTTCCCTAAATATTAGCTCAAATTGTAGCTGAGAAGGATAACAACCAGTTTCAACCGCGGTTTAATCTAATATCTGGTTGCAACCAGTCTGGAACAGTCCCTGAAAGTGTTAGACCACAAAAAACTGGTCTGTAGCAGTCCAGTCCAGTTTTTTCCTTATTTGATAGACTGGTTGCAGTTGCAGTTGCCCCATTTGGACATCAAAAAACCAGACTGGACCAGACTTTTAAACACTATGTATATGGGAGTATTATCATTACCCAGTCAATGAGGGTTTGGATGGTGATGGAGAGCCATTGCAGGAATATGATGGGGAGGAGTCAGAGGATGATCAGGAGCCTCCACAGGATCATTATGAGGATGAGTCCGGGGACAGTGAGGAATTGTTCCCAAATGGAATATATGATGATGGGGATGGTCAGCAGTGGACATATGATGTCCAGATGACTGAATGTGATGACTCATTGTACTGTGGGTCACCAGATGAATGACATTGGGTGGAATGTGATCCACCAGGATAGAGAAGGCTTGGAAAGTTATTCCAAAAAGAATGAGGAGGAGTATGCCCCTGATGAGGGTAACGAGGATGAGGATCTGGCAGATGAGTTGGATGATGATGATTGAGAGCCACCAACAGGTGGTTAAAATGTTATATTAATTCATTTTAATTTTCATTGTTGACATGGCTGTCAGCAGGGTACGTTTTGAATGAGCGAACCAGTTAAATTGCATTGCATATGTCCCTCAAGTTATGGATGTCATTGAACAAGCATCTGTGGGACATTAAAATTTATTAGTATGGTTCACCAACTGCATGGGGCAAATTACTTCATGCTTAAACTTTCTTTAAAATTTCCTTTCTTTTTGGTGTAGATTGGCTGGTGGGGCCAATCTAGAGGGGGAGAATATAGGAGGTGGGCACAGCCACCCCCATGTGGCTATGCTGTATCAGGAGTTTCCAGGAATGTTACTATGTTACATGTAGTCACACAGCTCTAGAGAAGCAACATACACACTACTGGAGACACTGGAGGTCTCCTTCCCAGAATGCGCAAGTGGGATGGTATTGCTTGAGATGATCTGACTACTAACATGTGACTAGCTACAGTTCTATCAACATGATCATGTGATCACCTGGAGTGGTGCCTCACACCACTCCATCCACCCATGTCCCAAATGGCAACGTCCTCGTTGCCAGCAAAAAAAACAACCCAAAAGAAAAATGCAAATAAAAAAATAAAAATAATCTAAAATCTATAATTTTGTAGCCCCAAAAAATCTATGGTTGATAAAAAAATAAAATGACATGAAACTCAACAAACAGGTGCCCATCCCAATGCCCGAAGGGCCCTACTCAAGTCGGCAAGGCGTGGGTCTTGATCCCAGTCGAGTTTTGGAACAGAAGCAGCAGGTACAGGTACTACTCCATGGGGCACAATAATGACAGGTCTTCTGGGTCCAATACCGGAGGGATGATGTCTAGTAATGTTGGGGCAAAATGAGAGATGGCAGGGCTGGCTGAGCAGATTTTCGAGCCAATGAAAATGGTTGTGGCAGGGATCATCGTCGCCTTGTCCATCATTGCAGGGCTCCAAATGGCTGTGAATGGCCTGTTTTCAGAGTAGAGATGTTTTATAGCAGGGTGCTGGGGGCAGTAGGTAATGATGCGGCATTGTCAGCCCAGTCGAAATGTGCAGGAGGTGACGAAACAGCTCATTTAGGGTCGAGCAGGGTCGAGCAGGGGTGTACAGGCAGAAATGGGGGTGTAGATGGTGAGCAGGGCCTGTCAGCAGTTGTTGACGGTGTTGTTAATGACGCGGCAGGGATGTAGGATGCGGGTGGTGGCGAAACAGTGCGTTTTCAGGGCAACTGGGGCAGGTTGCAGGGGTGTTCTGCTGGGTCTAGCCATGTGTTTCATTGCTCTGGAGGTGTGGTTCATGGTTCAGGGTGGGGCAGAGCGGGAGATTCAGCTGTCGTCGACAAACACATCAACGATGATGTGGCAGGCCGTGTGGATGCATAAGGCATCGTGGTGGGCTCATTGTGCATAATGGGGGCAGGGGGGTCTAGCAGGGGGGAATGAGGTGGGTAGGAGGCTTCCTGGGCCTTCATTTAGGGTTCTGGGGTGAGCAGGCTCATTTCGTTGAGTAAATGATGTGTTCTGATGAATGTGTCTCATAGTTGCGTGGCTCCATTTGCTGGGTGATGGACCGTCTTGGGACATTACGACTCCATTAGTCATCTCCTGGGTGGTGCTAGCTGTCTGGGTGCTTGCCACGGCCCAGGTTGTCGTTTCAGGGGTTGCTGCAGCAGAGTTGGCCACTGTTATTGGCAGTGATGTAGTGGCAGAACAGCACAGCTCAGGGCTCGAAAGGAGGGGTCTAGGGCTCAACTTGGGTGCTATAGGTGGGCCTGGAAGTGAGTGCCGTCATTTGGGACATGCTGGTGGCTGTTTTGAAGCAGGGGAAGAGGTTGTTGTCGTCATTGTCAACGACGTTGGCATCATTGATGGTGGCTGTGCAGGTGTTGTAAGCGGTGACATGGCAACAGCAAGAGGAGTGCTGGGGTGGGTTTGGGTGGCAGCATCAGTGGCGAGCTGAATTTGGGGTGTTGACACCTCCAGGGAGGCGCAGAGGCCCTCCCTGTGGTTCGACACCCAGACCTCCCTTTCCTCCAGGTGGCCATTCATCTTCCCTTCCTTGTATGCGAGCTCGCGTGTCACCTCCCGTTCTTCCTTTCCTTCTTTGAGTCCAGTTTCGTGGCCTTCCCTCCAACCGTTTTCGTGCGCTTGTTCCTCTGCCTTTTTCCTGTCCTCAAGCTGATCTTTTCGTCCATATCCTTTTCCCTTCTCAAACATGTCAACTTGGGCCTTCTTCTCATCTTCTTCCCTCAACTCTCGAAAAAATCGTCCACAGGGCTGTCTTGAAGCCCCGTGTCATATCCCTCATCATATCCATGGCCCATTCCTTTTTCATAGCCTTCTTTTCATCCTTTTTCGAGTATGTTGAGTAACAGGCCGCGCAGTAAGTCACTATGCATGGTAGCGAAAGCTGAGGGGGTAGCTGGGTTGCAGAATTTGCTAATATCGCTGGTAGACACGAGAACTAATATGGGCTTAGCAGGGGCTGTGTCATGGGTAGTCTGTTTTGAGGGTTTCTTGGTGTTCCCAGGTCCTGGCATGGTTGGATGGGGGAAACAAGTGGTATTTCAGTGGCATGGTTATACAGTAGACAGGATATGGTGGAACGGTGGGCGGTGATGGTTTTACGGTGATAGAAATACCAGCGAAGTTCAGAAGTTGACAAAAAAGCCCGAGAATAGACAACAGAGCTGAGAAAAGCTCAGAGAAGCCCCAGAAAAGCGGCTGACAGCATGTTAAAGTGCAAATCACACTCTCATCACCAAGATGGAGATGCTGGAGGTCTCTTTCCCAGAATGCGCGAGTGGGATGGTATTGCTCGAGATGATCTGACTACTAACATGTGACTAGCTACAGTTCTATCAACATGATCACGTGATCACCTGGAGTGGTGCCTCACACCACTCCACTATGTCAGTATCAGACACCTATATACATTGGTTCTGTGTACTCTTGTGTGATCAGCCTTATCACCCCCCACCCACCATCCTTACAGATGTGAGGTGAGCACAGGACATAATCAACCCTAAGACTGACCATTGTGATATCATGCTCCTTTCCACCAATGAGGATGGTTTGCATATGCACAAATACCAATACGCCTGGGTCATTGGTATATACCACATCAATTTGCTATATAATGACCCCACCACCTACCAATGCAAAATGTGCCACATGGACTTTCTATGGGTGCAATATTTTGAGCCTGTCTGCTATGTCAAAGTGGAGTCAGGGTGGTCTACTGCCACTCTGGATCAGTTGTAGTTTTGTTGCCTAGACAGTGAAGATGCATTTGGTTTCCTGGATCCAGATGATATTCTGTGAGCCTGCCATCTAATACAGAAGTTTAGTCTAGGAAGGCAATATTCAGATGATCAGGGTTGGCTAGTGACAGCCATGATTGGCATATGTACTATGCAAGTAGGTTTGTTCCATCTATTGACACATCCACATGCATCCGATTTTATGGTGACCAGTGCATCAGGTTTGTGGACCATGACATGCTTATGAGATACCACTGGGGTCTAGGTGTAGGACACCTTTATACCCACAGCTGTGGTCCCCTCAAAGACATAGAGCTATTGTGCACTCAACTTTCTCAACAAAACAATGATGATGACAGTGACTTTGGTTGCTCCATGGAACAAACCCACCACAACCTGGGTAATGGTGAGCACAGTGATGGCACTCATAAGAATCTCACTCTTGATGTTGGTTGTTGTGAGTCAAATGATGACAGATACTCCCATGGTTTGTAGAATCTGGTGGATGGTGAGGAAGAAGAGGATATGGGTGCTGCAGAATGTGACTCAGATCTGATTGAAGAGGACTTAGGCTGGAATCTCAACTCAGACTTGGAGACAGATAGCAATGGTACCCAGTCCAATTGTGGTGACTCATATGAGGAGCAGTCAGTTGGTGATATACAATGCATTTATGATTGATCTTTAGCCAAACTATGTACATACATAATGGTTGGAAAGATGTTACTGTGACTTATCAGTGTAATGTGGGAGACAGACTTGCTTCAAAGTCTTGAAGGGTTTTTGATGTACCCCACACCTACAGCCACCCCATAGTCCACCACTGGCCAAGGAGGGATGCAGTCACCCAACACCACCATGCCATGCAGCAGCCCTACATTGTATGCATGGTTAGAACTCAGAAAGCATACTAAACATCCCTAGCCCATTGCTCCACTGCTTTCATTGAACCTCATTGGACTCCTTCAACCCTTTTGGTACAGGCTTAAACCCATGCCACACCCAGCAGAGTAACCCACCAGATGTGTATTGGGCAAAGGAGTACCGGTGTTCATGGGGTGCAATGGGTGTGTTTGAATGCCTGGTAAGTGCGTATGGTAGGAATATGATTGAACTGGACAGAAAGCAGATGACAAGCCCAAGGTCCCAGAAGGCCAGGTGTCCACCCTTTTCTGCATCATAATCCCCCCAGCGCAGCAATGCAACACTTGCCCCATGAGACATTGTTCCAGTCATGATGGGGGTAGCATTCAGTTTTGGGCCAAAATTAATGGATGCTGCAGTGAATGGGGTTTCAGGAAAGTTGTATTGAAGCATGGGGTCCTGCTGGATGAGTGCATCCAGGTTTTGTTGGTAGCAGCCATACATTCAGGGGAAGTAAACTTGAAAGATGTCTAGAGATGGTAAACTCCCTGCACCTTAACAGCAGGGTGATGCACATACATTTGTATACCCTGCTATTCACATGAAGCAGCCCATTTTCTTGAGGTCTGCCAAGACACTGGCATTCTTGCCATTGTGGAGGTTACCTGGGGCCTACACATGCAGGTCAGTGGGTAAGTTAGTTTGGAGGATGAGCTGTAGAGACTCACCTGCATGCCATTCCTGTGAGAAATGTTGAATGCAAGTGCAGGGATGCCCCATGGCAGTGGTGCTTCTTTTCAGGGATAAAAATGCATTTGGCTTGCAAATTTTTGATGGCTTCTGCAGCCTCCCTGGATACCCTTGCCCACCCAGTGGCATCCTGTGGATGGCCAGCAAGAAGGCCAATTATGTGGCCATCAGAATCAACAATTGGGTGGGTGGTCCTGTGTGTAATTAGTGGTGGGTCATTGAAGCTGCAGCTAGACTTACTTCCCATCCCACTTAACAAGCTGCAGCCCATATTTCTCCTGAAGCTTGTCCAAGCCATAGACACACCTGTTGTCCTCCAACTTGCAGACCCCAATCCAGGCAGGTTTGGAGTGAGGCAAATGGTCACAGTGTTGGCATTGATGTAGAAAGGGTGCTTCCTGGTGGACTCTCAATATTTCTTTGAGTATTCCTTAGGGCCACTGCTGTTGAGCCCCCTTTGGCTCATATACAAAAGGCAGTCCTTGACATTCTTCTTCTGGTTCTTGGTTAGGTGTTCCACAGGGTGTAAGCCTGCAGACTCACAACACCCATACTAATACACTTCATCGTCAGCCCCCAATAGGTACCCTGACCCCAAATACCAACCCACCATCCCTATACCACTGACAACATTAATACCCACAACTACACCACTGCAATAGCTGGGCCCCGCCTGGCACCCAATGACCACCACCAACAACATCAGCAACATTCCCAATAATGCATCACTGACATCATTACCTGAACAACCAATACTCCACAAGACAATGGATGAGCCTGGTATGGCTCTCAAGAAACACACAGCATGCCTGATGCAGCCTTTTACTTACACGATCTAAAGGTCCCCTGATATAGACCATTATTTTTTAATATTCAACCTTCATTCCCACTTCTGTGTAACAAAGGTATAGTAAATAATTATTCTTTCATTTGTAGTAACTAACATTCCCACTTCTGTGTAACAAAGATAACTTGATCCTGTCTGACTTGCCTACCTCAGTGTTGGTTGCCTAACCTGGCTCCCTTCCACAGAGGGTGGTATTGCCAGTTTTGCCCCTGATGGGCCATGTCCAGAGGGGTCAGCCTCTAGCTCTACATGTTCCAGCTCATCAGCATGAGCCTCCACCCTGGGGATCATGTCCAATGTGCTGAACCACTCTGGGTATTGGATGGGTTTTCCCCAGATAGGTGAGTACTCATCAATAGGCTGCATGCTATGCCCTGCTTGAAGGTGTTAGTGCAAATGGTATGTGTTTGTCATGGTTGTTACTTGGAGGTGTTAGTATGTAGGTGGCTGAGGTAGGCCTAGTCTGAAATAATCTCCCCAGGTCTTCAGTTCCAAGGTTGGATCCAAAGCACCAGGGAGAGCCCCACACACCTGGCTTTGAGGAAAGGCCATTTCTGCTTTTCCCTTCCAAAACTGGACAGGGAGCCAAAGAGGTGGCGCTCCTATGCAGAAGAAAGCAGCAGCTAGGGCAGGGGGGGACTTGCCTAGCATGTTTCTGGGTTGCATCTCCCCTGGCAGTCGCCACATTTTTGGTGGAGGTGTTCAGATTGGGGCCAGGGGGACACAGATGACAGCAAGTCAATCTGAAGGGGTGATGCATGGTGTCTCTACCCTAGAACACATATAGGTGTTGGGGGTCATCAGTTGAGACAGCAGTTGAGACAGCAGTTGAAATGCTGAAAGTCACCCAAAGTTAATTTTTTTAGCCTGCCAAGCCTCCAAACTTGAAGGCCTGTAATAGTATGTGTTTGTTATTATTTGGAGGTATTTGTCAACTCATTTTGTCACCCGGCCACTATTACTACTAGTAATTTTTCCCAAGTTGCTCAGAGGTGAGTACCTCCCATGCCATGGCCCTTTCCCCTTGTTCTTCTTCAGGCTCTTCATTTGCCAATACATGGCTTGCTGGGTTTTTTGGGTGAAACACCATGCACTGCCTGAGCAACTTGACATGACATTGGTTGTCTTTCTGCCACCTGTATATCCTCCATGCCACATTCCTTGCCCTCTTCTTTGTTTTTTGTTTTTTGTTTTTTGTTTTTGTTTTTTTCTGGACCCTCCATTCGCCAACTCCACCTTTATTCCCCTCTCCATCTCTGATCTTGACAACCTTCCACAATGATGGACGAATGTGTATGAACATCTGTGAACATCTCCAAACACCTTCAAAGACCTTCACACATCCATGAACATCCTCCCCCAGTCAAGCACAACAACTGCAAAGTACTTCAAAGTATTTTGAAGTAGCTTTGCACACATTTTGAGGCTTCGCTAAGGCCTAGGAAAATACCCCCGTACCTAGGTATCGTCCTATTCATTCTTTGGGCCTCTATGGCCACACTTAGTACAGTATTTGGTTCCTTTGTGATGTTGGTAACAGTGTGTGTCCATTATAGGCTGCATTGGGAAGCAGGGTCCTACATTGTGGAGTATCATTGTTCTACCTGGACAGTTGCAGGCCCAATCTTATTATGTGTCACCCTTGGTAGTCTAGTTAAGTAGTTCCACCTTGCAAGGTGATCCTTAGAGTATTCTCTTCAGATTTCCCTTGCAAGGTGAGTAGGATTATTGTATCCATAGTTCCTCAATCTAACTTCAGATTTCCCTTGCAAGTATTGTGTGCTGTCTGCATTGATCATAAGGTTGCCTTTACAATGCATTGCCTAAGGTATGACATGGGTACAGGTAAACCCATGATAATGTGGTCACAGATATGCTTGGATACGGGTACAGGTTCCAGATTGCTGTACCTGAGCAATACCATACCCTTTTCCATGGTGTTATGGGTATCATGGTACCAGTCCAATGGTCATGTGCCTGATCAAATGACTTTGTTGATCAATGTCAACAACAACAACATGCCAACTTCCCTCACTCCCAACATGCCACTATGACCACTATGACCCCCTCCTTCGCTGCAAATGTGAGTGGGGGGTTTTCTGCTTCCCCTCTAGCATTATCCTTTTGTTCTAGGCAATGATGACAATGATGACAGCTACCAACACACCCCCCTCATTCTAAATGTGAGTGGGGGGTGTTCTTTTACTCTAGGCAACAACAATGATGATGGCTACCAGCACCCCATGCTCATTCTAAATGTGAGCAGGGGTTCTCTCTGCTCATTCTAAGTGACCACCACCACCACTGAACCCTCGCTTGCTTCAAAAGCGAGCAGAGGGGTCTCTTGTTTCATTCCAGGCAACTACAGCTACCAACATGCCCCTGTTGCCTCAAATGCAAGCAGGGGGTTTGTCTTGTCCACCACCACCACCTGCCCCCAGCCTCACAAGCAACTGCTTGTGGGGTGGATAGTGGGTGGAATGACAACAACAAGAATGTCAAGGGTGGCAGGACAACAACAACAACAAGGGTGGCAAGATGACAATGAGGGCACTTCAGGCAACCCCCCCTGATCCCCTTCTTAGGGTAGATTGTTACACCAAGAAAGACTACCCTAAGAAGGCCTCAGACCAGGGGATAGTTCCAGGCACCATGGTCCTCCCCATGCTTAGGCCTCGACATCCATTGGGAAGGCCCAAAAGCCAGTTTGGTCTGCCCCACAAAACCATATCTGGACCAAGTATACCTTGGGAAGGTCCAACTACTGTGGGCAGGCCCATGTTACATTTGGGCTAGTCCCAATGATGTGGGATTCCCCTGCCCTGTCACATCACATATACTTGGGAGTCCCAGAGGTGATGTGACAATTAACTAATATAGCTTCATTTAAACAATAGAACCAAGTATTTATATGTTATATGGGTAACTTATGTTTGAGTAGCCTGATGTTTTACTGTTACCTACAGGTATCTGATATATGGGAGAAGGCAGGTGGAAGATGAGAGATGATAGAATTGAATGAGGTATTTCATTTTTTGTGACATGTGACAATTTTTTCAAATAAAGGAAGTCAAAAGCTCTACAACAATTTGCTACAAAGACTCTAATGCACACCTTTAATGTGTATTATTTCTACACCTTAGTAGTCTATCCTCTGCCTACTGAGGCCACAACTTTCACCTCCTGGTGCATTGCTTGTACATGTTTATAACACCTGATCTTCCCACAAACCCAGCTTTATAATAGTGGGTGATCTGGTGCCTGACCCACTATTATAAGGCTTGTTTCTGTAAAACCCCAACACTGGCATTATTTCCCTCTGTAAATGACATTTAATCTTCAAGTCAAACCTACATGCTGTGCTCACATAAGCACAGCTCTGGGCATGTGTGGTACAGCATCCCACCACCACGATCACTGTCTGATCTTTTCCCATGGTTGATCAACGTGCATCACAACTTTGGCTATGGTTGCACTGCATTATCCCCAATGATGAGCATGCCTTTCCACTCATTCCTAACGATTTTCCCTTGCTTCTTTTGGTATATAGTACTTCTGTATGTATATATAGTGATTATAAACATTTGTTTTCACATTTTCACCAATGTCTAAGCATGCAATCAACATTCTCCCTTGAACAAGGGGTTTTACTACATATACAGGGCTCTAAAATTATTTATTTAGCTCAATACCTGACTGGGAAAGGCTGTACAGTGGTGGGCAAGAGGGGAAGTAAGGACAAGTGAGAGGAGTGTGAGACAGGGTGCCATCTACTGGGCTTGCACACCCTCTAGAACCAAAGGAGTATATGTATAGGGGTAGAGGGATGTATGTAGAGGTGGGGAGTGATGTAGGAAGTGCTTGTAACAAGGGACTCATTGTCAATGCACCTGTATGGAGAGGGGAGAAAGGTTGTTACTTACCTAGATTTCCAGGCCTTCCCCTTACAAAATGCACATGGAAATAGGGTATAGTAGTCCTAATGAACAACCTGATAGAGCCCTCAAAGGTCCTGCAGTTATTGGTAAAGACATAAAAGAGTATATGTATCCAGGAGAAGGTCTGCTTACCTTGTGAGATCTGTGGCACCAAAATGTTTGCTTTCTTTAATTCCTATGCCTAATAGTAAAGTTGAATGAGGATTAGTAAAGGTTAAGGCAGGGGGATAAGGTCCTGACCCACCAGGGCATGGGTTCCCCAAGGGGTGGACTTTGCTCACCTTGCATCACACACCCCACCTGCTGTCCAAAACTCCTCCTACACATCTGTAGCAGTCCTGTGCCCCTCGTTTATAGCCTACAAGTGATTCATATAGTCAATACTTCACCCTGCGAGGTAGGAAATTCACACTGCTCACCTGGGTCAAATAGGAACAAGTCAAAGGGCAGAGGCCATTTGTCAGAGGCTACCAAAAGCAGCAAACATCAACAAAATGCTTGGGACTTCTTGCAGAATTGTCTCAATATAGCAGAGGGTGTGGAGCTGATTTCTTTTGACAGGCAGCTGGAGTGGAATGGAAAGGCTGTGGAATCCACAAATAACTTGGAGCATGAGGAAATTCTCTGGGAACTTGCAGAGCTGAATTTCCATTTTGAGCTGTGTGCTCTAGATGCTTTGGTGACAACAGCTGACCCTAGGTGCTGTCAGGAACTCATTGCTGCATGTTTCCATGGTGGTAAGGAGGGGACATCTTCACTGCTGGTGGCAGATTTAGGTGTGGCCAACCATGGTCTTGCTAGTGAAAATTGGGAAGAGAAGGCACCATACCTCCAAGCATTAAGAAAGGTGATGGTGATGTGGCAAGGGGAGATACCCCCCATTATCCAGACCAAGAAGTACCAATGGGCCAAGCAAGAGGCTGAGGACCTTGAAAATGTGGTTGCAACATTTTATGTTCTCTCTTTCTACAACCATTTTCGCTGTGCACTAGTCATCCCTCATGGTCTTTCACATCAAGCTTCACTATACCACATGCCACCATCTCCCAGGATCAAAGTCCTGGATCCACATCCCAATACCTTTTATGATGTCTCCATTCTTTCCATACCAGAAAAAACTAACTAACAGTGAGTTCCATCACTTTCAAGTCAGCTTTTCTAACCATTCCATAGGTTGTGTCCATATTTTGTGTATAATACTTTTTCAAGTTGCTCATGCTCAGGCCTGACCAGAAGCATCACCGCTGTGGGTTGTTCCTGGCACTTGCAGTCAGCATCTCTCATGGGAATGGTCACTGTGGTATGCAGGTGAGTCTCTCTACCCATAACCACATTGGGGGATTACAATGCAGAAAAGGGCAGGCACCTCACCTTCCCAGTGGGACCTTGGGCTTGTCATCTGTTTCCCACCTAGTTCAATCATATTCCTACCACCTGCACTTGCCAGGCATTCAAACACAACTGCCAGTGTTGTGCCCCACAAGCACTGGTACTCTGAGCCCAATACACACCTGGTGAATTACTCTGCTGGGTGGGGCATGGATTTAAGCCTGTACCAAAAAAAAGGAGTTGGATGAGGTTCAATGAAAGCATTGGAGCAATGGACTAGGGATATTTAGTATGCTTTCTGAGTTCTAACCATGCACACAATACAGGACTGCTGCATGGCATACTAATGATGTTGGGCGGCGGGGGTGCTTTTCTGGTCATGGTTACCAGACTTCAATTCTATTAACTTCCTAACTAGTAATAAAACCAGTTACTCAATAGGTAGGCTCCTTGGCCAATGGTGTCTGAATTTCTGCATGGACATGTCACAGTCATAATGACTGCCCATCATGATAGTGGTTGTAGGTGGTGTGTGGGGTGCATTGAAAACTTGAAGCAAGTCTTTCTCCAACATAGTACTAACACTGATAATATCATATAATCATCTTTCCCACTATTATGTACATACTACATAGATAGTCTGAATTTGTGTAGTATGGACACATTGTCCAAACATCACCCTGATTGGAACAACAAGATGCCAGAGCTTGGTTATGGGAGCAATCGACAGAAATGGTGATTCAAGTTACACTTGAACATTGAGTCCATCATACATTCATGATGTGAATGTGAGAGCAAAGGTCAGGCTCCCATCATTTAGCTGAGGGCTCCTGGCTGATGCACCCAAGATCTGCAACAGAGAAATTGTACTCATATCATATGTTTGTGACAAATGTGAGAGCAGAGATCAGGCCCCATCATTAAGCTGAGGGTTGATGTGCTCTAGATCTGCATAAGAGGAATGGTATCCATATCAGGTGTTTGAGATTAATGCCAGAGTGTTAAATACTGATCCTAGCAGAAGTCCGAGCAGGGACCAAGTGTAATACTGAACGTAGGGGAACAGAAGGAACTTGGCTTCAACTTGTAAGAAGTTGCGCCCTTCACTTGTTGCCAGTGATCCAGATTTCGTAGTGAATAGGAATCAAGTTGGGGACTGAGAGGAAGTCCGAGACAAGAGAGAACAAAACGAGATAGGAAGAGATTTGAACTAATCAATATTCGAACTGGAGTTTACAAGCAAAGGTAACTACGTTTATATACTAGTAAGGTGCGGGCATCGGGCATCTGATTGGGGCCCGAGGTAAATACTCGTAGTAGATGTGAAGTAGGAAATGACAAACAGAAGTCTGCAAGGATAATCATAAATGACGAAGTAGCTAAAACTAAATATAGGATCGGAAAATAAGTCGGAGTCCGTGGAATGGATTAAGTCTGAGGAACGGAACGTAACAGTATTTCCCCCTTAGTGCCGAGCCTACAAGGCACGTGAGTGTTGAAGTCTAAATTCGGAAATTGAAAATTTCTTGTTGACTTGTAACCACGATGTCGAATACCGCACACAACGAACTTGTCCGCAAGAAGGCCGTGCTCTTGGCCGAAATGGCTGCATTAGAACAGCAGGAGCAGGAGCGAGAGAAGGAGGCCGAGGAGAAAGCGGCGTGAGAGGCAGAGGAGGCAGTGAGGTTGGCAGCTGAAAAGGCTGCGAAGAAGGCTGTGAGAAAGGCCGAAAAAAGAAAGG
>QMFE01000468.1:0-12456 GCA_003314665.1 Tricholoma sp. MG77
TTGAAAATCGACACGACACCAACAACGATATCAACCCAGCACCCGCCCCCACCGTTATGAGCCACTGCTCGTACGGGGGAATGCGGGTGCTACCAGCGATTTTGCGAAGGCGACAGCGCCTGAAACGGATGACACCAACGACGATATTGACCCAGCACCCGCCCCCGCCGTTATGAGCCACTGCTCGTACGGGGGAATGTGGGTGCTAACAGCTATATCGTGAAGGTGACGACAACGCCCCACCACCACCACTGACTTGAACGACAGATGGACGACATGGCGGATGGCGGGTGGATGACGGAAGGCAGACAACAATAACGGCGTCAGTGTCGCCCCTGTTCCCTCGCACATTCTGCAAGGGTAATAGTTTTTGTTTTTTATTTATTTCATTATCCCCATTCACTCACAGGCCCCTTGTGCTGCGAGGGGCTCTTAGATACTTAGCTCCTGGTCATCAGGCGCGCTGAAATCATAGGGTTCTGGTTGAACCCTATTTTGGAACATCATATTGTCGGTTGTGTGGTACGGGCGCAACAGTGATGTGTGGAAGGTCGGCATGATCCTCCGACTCTGTAGGGCTGTAGGCAGTTCCAACATGTAAGTCGACATTTCTGGCTTGGCCCATAGGACTCTATATGGTCCTAAGAATTTAGGACAGAGCTTTCTAGCTCTGCCTTTTGGCAATTTTTAATTCTTTGTGGAAAGGAACACCAGTGTTCCTTTCTTTATCTTGGGTTCGGGGCCACGGTGTTGATTCACGTTGCGAGTCTGGAATACTCGCACTTCGATGATCGTGTCGTGTGCATCTGCCAGGTTCTGCAGCGCGCGGTCTGCAAAGTCCTTGATGCCCTTTGGTATCGCCTCATTCGAGCGGATTTCTCGAATCATGGAGGGCATGTATCCTCCATTCAGCTCAAACGGCGTGTATCAAGTGGTCCCCGACACGCTTGCGTTAATGGCAAATTCAGTCAGGTTGACCCGGTTGAACCAGTCTTTCTGGTCAGGTCGTATTACAGTGCGGAGTATCTGGCCCACGTTGCGGTTCGCCCGTTCAGTCTGACCATCTGTCTGAGGGTGGTACGATGTCAACATTAGAAGCTTAGCTCCTAATATCTTGTGTAATTCACGCCACCACCTTGACGTGAATTTCAAGTCTTGATTGCTCACAATGGAGCTTGGCAAGCCATGGAGATGCACGATCTCGCATCTGTAGATCCACGAGAGCTCGGACACTCTCATCTTCATATGAACCAGGATCAGATGGACCATGCTGGTCATCCTACAAATTATTACCCATAGGTAATTAAATCCCTTCGATTCGGGGAATGGCCTGACGAAGTCCATTCCAATCGAGTCCCAGGGCTTCGTAGGTATGGGCAATGGGTGAAGCTTGCCCAATGGCTTTGTGTTAGCTCCCTTAGCACATCAGGTGCGACAGTATTGTCGCACCTCCTGAGCAATCACTGGCCACCAATACCACCGTTGAATATATTTGGCAGTGCGTTGTTCCCCGAAGTGGCCTACTATTGCGTGTGCTTGATCCAAGCTCTTCACAATTATGTCCCAATCGCGAGGTATGCAAACGACCTCGTCATCATTGGTGTTGGCATACCACACAATGCCGTCCTTCATCTTGAACCCCCGATAATCATTGGGGTTCTCCATGATGAGCGAAAACAGTCTATCGGCTGTATATCCTGCTCGGATTTGATCGAAGAACTCAATGTCCTCCCATGTGATGGGTTTAACATTCAATGCTCGATTAAATAGAGTGTCTCCTAAGGAGATGTCGTCGTCGTCCTCTCCAGGGCCAGCTGGCCCTGCGCTGGTCGGGCTCCTCGTAGCAGCATTGGTTTGTCCGTTGTCAGATTGACGTTCCGTTCCCTTCATGATGTCAGCTTCGAGGTCACGATCCTCTTGAAGTCCTCACAGGCGGTTGCTCATCCTGCGTTTGACCTCTTGAAGGGCACATAACTCCACTACTTTGTTCATCACTTTGTGATAGCGTTCGGCTGGGAGATCCTCGCCAGTAGGGTTGATGCGGGCATCTGCCCGCACATAGTCATGGACGTTGTGGACATCCACATGGGTATTGCTTTCATAGTATCTAGATAGGCAGTCGGCCACTTTATTCAGCTCTCCTTTGATGTATGTAATATCAAAGTCGAATTTGGACATATATTCCATCCATCGGCGTTGGCGGTTCCACAAGTGTGATTGAGTTTTGAAAAACTCAAGAGCTTTGTGATCGGTGATCACATGGATTTGATATCCTATGAGCTTGTCCTCCCATTTCAGGAGAACTTCGAGGATAGCTAGCATTTCGAGTTCATGCACCGCATAGTTATGCTGTGCAGTCATGAATTTCTTGGACATGAATCCAGCCGGGTGACACTTCTGCCAGGTGGGTCCCTGGCCATACATGGCTCCTACACCCAATTTTGAAGCATCACAGATGAGCCAGATTGGCTCATCGTTCACCTTAGGATCGATCAGTGCGAGTATAGGGGTTTTGCAGCATATGGCCTTGACCATGTCGAAGCAGCGTTGATGCAGGGGATGCCAATGGAACGGTGTTCCGTTCTGGGTCATCGCCATTAGCGGTCTGGTGTAGGCAGTGACATTGTGTAAGTCTGCAGACTCACGACAGTACTAACACACTTCATCGCCGGACCCCGATCGGTATCCCGATCTCATATACCAACTATTCATCCCTACATTGACAACACTAATATCCACGACTACACCAACATCCACAATTCCATCATCACAACAGTCGGGCCCCCGCTCGGCACCCGACAACCACCACCAATGACATCAACGACATTCCTGATAACGCGTCACCGACATCATTACCTAAACCACCAATGCCCCACAAGACAATGGATGAGCCCGATGCGGCTCTCAAGAAACACACGGCGCGCCTGATGCGGCCTTTTACTTACACGGTCCGAAGATCCTTTGATATAGACCGTTATTTTTTATATTCAACCTTCGTTCCCACTTCTGTGCAATGAAGGTATAGTAAATACTTATTCCTTCAATTGTAGTAATTAACGTTCCCACTTCTGTGCAACGAAGATATCTTGATCCTGTCTGAACTGTCCACCTCAGTGTTGGTTGCCTAACCCGGCTCCCTTCCACATTGGGGAGGAAGTTTCCCAGATAATTCACCAATCCTACGAATTGTTGGATGTCGTTGTAGTTTCGGGGAGTGTGACACTCCCTGATGCGGTTGAGTTTGTCCGCATCTGCATGGATTCTGTCCTTGTCAATAATGTGGCCTAAGCAATCCACTTTGTCGGCATAGAGGTTACACTTTGACCATTTAAGATAAAGGGAATTGGCACAGAGTTGTTCAAACACGACTCGAAGGTGTTGTTCGTGTTCCTCTGGAGTGTTGGAGAATATAAAAATGTCATCCAGGTACACGTGTAGAAATCTTCCTATGACGTCACGAAAAATAGACGTCATTAGCCGTTGGAAGGTGGTGGGGGCATTACAGTCCCCCTGTTGCATTACGTTGCTAATGGATGTGCCCGATATCATCGCGAATGCAGTCTTCCATACGTCCTCATTACGGACGCAGACCTGCTTGTACGTGTCAGAGAGGTCCACTTTTGACCTGGGCTACATCTTCGCGAATGACATCTTGATCAGGCAAAGGCGTCATGTCCTTTACCGTGTTCTCGTTACGCTGGCGTGCGTCGATGACAGTACGTAGTTTGCTGTCCTTTTTATTGACGCCCAAGAGGGGAGCCGCTTGGCTCACCGATCGAGGTTTCCACCAGCCTGCGTCCACGTATCGGTTGATCTTCTCATGAAACTCCTCATGCAGGGAGTGAGGACACCGGGGTAAGTGGTAGGTGTACCGCTTGTTCTCATCGATGAGGTGAATCTCATGATTCACCTCTCTCCATGGGGGCAATTCCCCTTTAGTGCCTCCTAGGATATTGGCGTATTCCTCATTCCATTGATGGCGTAGTCAAGGATAGTCCTCCTCTGATAGTCCTTTGCTAGGACTGGCTTTTCCCTTGCCTTTCTGATCTGTCGGTGTTTTTGTTGGCTGTCGTTGAGGATGCATATTCCTCATCTCTTGATGGGGCTCATATTGGGACTGTAATTTCTTAAAGTCGTCATGCGCGTCATCAGTCCATACCTTCAGCCGCGTCGGCATTTGGTTGGTCGTCCATGCAGAGCCCAAGTCGCTCGGCTGGTAACCTGCCATAAACTCTTCTGGCTCAGATATTTCGTCCGCCGTAGGCCTACAATATTTTTCTCCCTGCATCACTAGCCGGGATCCATTGTATGCCCTCATTGCCGTGACTACTTCATTCCATTCGGGTGGCATCCTTGGGTTGTATGGCCAGTTGAATCATGGCTTTGGGATCGGTCTATCCCAAAAGGTCCGTATTCAGCTATCCGTCGGCTGAGTCTCCTCCTGTGGGCATGCCTGTTCTTCCTGGTCATCCATCACCAGGTCTTCCCTTCGACGATGTTGGCTGACATTCTCGTATCTCTGGCTCGACGTATCTTGGGCGCTTGTGTGGCTTTTGGGTGTTTTTTGAGGTGTTTTTTGAGGCCTCTTTCGTGGCATGTGTCGCTTTGCCACGAGGGCTGGTTTCTCCCCCTCCTGAAGAGTATCAAGATACTCTTCTTCAGTCATTAGGAGCATGTTCGCTCCTTGTGGTAGTGATGGCCCAACATAGTTCCGTTTGTCATCGAGGATTTCCTCCACCGACGCCTTACGTGTTGGGCCTGGGAGTCAATCCTTATGCTTGTCCGTCGATCTATATCGACGTAGTCGGCCATCCATGCCATCTAATACTACTCGTCGTGCGGGGGTAACTACCCCATTTGCAATCACTATGTTTTGTTCAAAGTCTAAGATGATCTTGTTTGCTCTCATAAACGGGGTACCGACTATCATATTGTAGCGATCAAAGTTTGCTATGTCTACGTAGGTTTCGCCTTCAATTCCTGGAGCTTTTACCAGGATGTTCGAACCGTAATTTACTGAGGCGCAACTTCCAATTGTGCCGAGTTGCAATATGTGAGGGTCTTTGAGTGGGAATACCCTCACATTCGCTACCTGAGCATATGACAGTGTGATACCCATTGTCGTGCTCCCCGAGTCCCACAAGGTCCACACCTCGCAGTCTCCCACTTTCACATAGGTGGCGAGGCATTCCTCGTCCTCTGGCTTGACCACGGGCCTAAAGCGCGCTGTCTTTTCGGCTCGCAACTTTACTTTCTGAAAGCGTGTCTCTTTTTCTTCTGGCCTAGGAGCCATATCAGGGTGAGGGGCGGTTGTCGGTAATTTATCTTGTAAGTTGGGAGGTCAAGGCCATTCCTGACTTCTTATAGCAAACATTTGTTCGCTATCCAACTCGCATTCGTACCAGTCGTTGTCGTAGACATCGACTTCAACCATCTCATTGTCGCTGTAGTGAGGGTCCTGATGATCCTCATCCGCTGATCCTACGTCCTTTACTTGGTCGAGGCCTGCTTCGACCTCTGGTGCTGCGTCCTCGTCGTTCACATTCAACTCAGTATGGGCTGCTCAGATATGGACTTTCTTTGGGGCTCTACAATCCCGCACATAGTGGCTGGGCTTGCCACAATTGTAGCAATTTCCATCAACAGGGCTATCATGACCCTGCCCATTCTCAGGCTTTTCGCTGATCTTATTTAGATTGGGATTAGCCCGTGGCGGGCGATACTCCTGGTGCTCCTTGTACGGGCTGGGGGGGTGTACCCTCAAGTTCAGCCTGGTGCTTTGATAGTTCATTGCGGATACGTAGATCCGAGGTTTCTGGTTGGAGGAATCATTGAAATTCCTCGTGTTGGATTCCTTCATGAGGGTCACACCGATCCTCTTTGGGTGATTGGCTCTTGATTGCGTAGCGATGACATTCGCCGGCTGGGTGACAGGTACGACCACCTGCCATTTGTAGTGCTCCTGGGTTTTGATAGCCTCTTCGATGGATTTTCCTTCTGCGACGAAATCATCCACCATGTTGGCCTCAGGAGTGAGGCCATTCTTTAGCATTTCGGCCAGCATGGACTCTGGCAGGCCACGTAAGAACGTGTCCATGAGGTTGTACGGGTCAGGGTATACCGACATGTCCTGCGCATGGTCCATAAGGGTGTCATAGAACCATTGCACTCCATGCTGAGGGTTAAGTGGGCGGTATGATACGTGTCCCGCACTTCTTGCATTGTGGTCGAGTGAATGAAACAGTCGTACAGGCCAGTTATGACCTGTTCAAACGTCCAATGGTCCTGGGATTGGTTGACATGAACGATATGTCGGCAGAACCATTTCTCGGCCTCTCCTTCCAAGAATTCTGGTATGGCTAGGACGCGCTCCATGTTGCAATCATCACCACCATACTGCATCGCCTGGAGCATTATAGTGAACTTTGTGAGCCAAAGTTCGAGCTCCTGAAAGTGTGGGGATCCCTTGTATCGTCCCATGGAACTAGTGTCCGTACGGCGAAGTTTGGTACCCTCAGGTATCCGTAGGCAAAAGGCCAACCGTTGTCAGCAAAGCTGAATCAGATGCAGGTGCATCTGGTCGCAGTGGTGTTCCGCCACCGCTTGTATCCCAGGTGTACATAACCTGGCTCGTCTTGCGGGTGGCATCGAGTATCCTCGATGTGGAGTCCGTGGCCAATTAGGGGGGGTCTCCCCCATCGTCATTATCGTCCCCTCTGCCAGGGTCGTTGCCATCAGGAGGCCCTCCGCCGTCTCCACCTCTGGCACCCCTCATTGGTCAAGTGGATGCTCTTTCCTGTCGATCGTCGTGCAGGGGTGTATTGTGACGTCGTGGGCTATGACGACGCCCTACCTCATTGTTGTTGTCATCTCCCCCTCCTGGCTGCCCGGGGTCAGGGGTTTGTCCCGTGTGGGTGAGGTACAACGCCCTCATTGCATCGATAGGGTGACGCCCCTCGAAGACGACTCCTTGGTCGTCATATATTAATATGCCTCGTCGATCGAGGTCTTGGTTTTGAAGCCGTTGGTAAGTCACTCTGTCAGCAAACTTCTCCGCCATCGGCACATGGGCTACCATTCGCCCGTCTTTACTACGAGTGGTGAATGAGTCCAAGTTGTTCATATTCTGCTCTACCTTTATCCCGCTGTCCTGGGTCGGGGGCTGGCCAAAGCGTTGAGCAGCATTTCGACGTTTCTCGAATGATTCGTTGGACTCTCCCTCAAGCTGGGGCGCATGAATCTGCACCACGGCGTCGTCCACTACTGGGTCGGCAAAGGTGATGTTGCCTGGTTGTTGGCTGGCAGGGGGCACCATTTCCCCCTCTCCTACGAGATTGACGCTGTCAGGCTGGGTGCGTTGCACCCGATTCTCTCGTCCTGGTACCAGGTAGTCGTCGATGCCCATTACGCTAGGGGTCAATGCCCTAGAGTCCGAAGTCCGTCTTGCCACTTTTTTTGCGACCAACGCCCTGAAGTACTTGGTGTATGTCGATCTATACCCAGGAGTGTTGGGCTCTGTGCTCATGAGAGAGAGGGTTAGGACCTCTATCGTGTGGGCATGCGCTACTTGGCGTATCTTGGCCTTCAGCCTTGGGTTTCTGAGTGGGGAGGAGTTCCATATGTTGTCCTCGATGTCATGGAGGAGCCATGGTCTCCTCTTCTATGTTCTCGTCACTGTCTTCATATTCCAATTCCACCATGTCGGGTTCCAGTGTATCGTCGTGTTCACAATACAATGCTGGGGAGGGTTCTCGTGAGGCTGGCTTTTGGGCTTGCGATAACCCAAAGAGGTTTCCTAATGGGCTGTACTTCATGGCTTCTGAAGACCGTCATGTCTTCGTAGTGAATTGGTCCATCCCCATGTGCCAGGGTCCATCACTACTTCGTCTCGCCGGTGTGACGTGGCTATCTTCAGGCATTTTTCCCGATTCTGACAGCCGGCATGGGTACGCTGACCCTTCGTTTCTCGAGGCCTGAAGTTGCTGATCCTGAGGGGGCAGGTTTGCCCCCTCTGTTGCAGTCAGACGCCACGATGTCATGGTAACTGTGCTTGACATCGCGTGATGTCGTTGTCTTGATGTCAAGAAGTTCACTTGCTATATATAGCAATAATTCTAAAACTGTCTTGTAACTCCCAATAGTTGGAAAGTTCAAAAAAATGTAATGGTTAGTACAGGGGTTGGACACTTTAGGACTCATGGTGCACCAGACAGAACTAGATCCAAGTCTATTGTCCTTGTTGTGTACATTGTAAGTAAAAAGTGCTACCTACAACAACTATAAACAAGCCTGGTTTGGCATAGAAAGCCAAACAAGCATAAGCAAGTGTTACACTCATTCATCGAGTCTTTTTAATTTGCTAGTTGCTAACAGCCTAACACCCATTTTAGAATCTCAGTCATACCTGTCTTTACACAGTTAGAGTATGAAACTTGTGCCGTTTTGGCTAATGTTATTTGCTTGTTCATCATGTTTGGTGGAAAAGACATACTAGGATTGGGAGTTACCATGGTTAACTTCGAGCCTAGCGTTTCATGTTGTGGAGCGTGCGTGGGAGATTACATATAGTGCGGAAAATAATTTGTGTGCAAATGAACCGCCATAGTTTTGACCCCTCCACACGGCCTAGATGGAGGGGTCAAACCATATGTTAAATATAGCACACTGCACGTTTCAGATGGAGAATGGTTCAAACTCCATGCACTGGTAATATTTAGACTCCGCCCGGCTATCAGCGCACGAATAGATGCTGACTTGTTTTTTTTGCAGGGCTCATTGGTATAAGACCAAGTCCTCAATACTGAGAACTTGGAATCCCTAGCTGAGGCTTGAGAAAAGCAGGTTATACAGTGGTTATTTGTTCTTTTGAATGCAGAAGAATCCTGGTGGATAGTGAGCGGTTCATGCACATCGACACTCTCCGCTTCATCTTCCAAATCATCGACTGTGGCCCACCCATAGGCAGTCATTACATTTGGCTGATGTGAAATTGGAGGGCAGGTGGAAGGAGGTCCCACTTGTGATTTGATCCTTCAGCTTCTTTTTATATTCCATCCCAATTACATTGTACTGAACGACTTATTCTTGAACAGTAAGTATATCTCATTCCGGGAATCCCCAACGCTGCTCCAGCCCTCGGTGTAAAACCTCCTTGTTTCGTTAGCAGTGCCAGCAGGTATCTGGGGTTCTTGCGCATCGTGCCCTTGGTTCATGGCTCTCATGTCACATTCCTGCTTGTGCCACGTTTGAATGCGTCTCACATGTGGCATGTTGCCAGTCGACTATTCTGGTAAGTTTCTCGTATCATCCGCATTACTAGTATAGAGCCCACTCATCCGGTCTGAGAGGCTCATACTTGCAAATCCTCTATGCTAGCATCTGCATCGAGTCTCTGACATGCCCTGTCCAATCGGTCTTCTGCCACTGTGGAGGCCGGAATAGTGATGTGGTGAGCTATACCTTTTTTCGTTTTCGTATGCTTCCCCTTTTAGATATATGGATAGGTATCCAAATCATGACCAGTGGCCTGCCCCCCCATGCACTGGAACCATTGCATGACGTTTCAGGAATAATCTGTGTTGGGAGCTACCCCCCATTGTTGTCCTGCCATGTCGGCGAAGTATTGAGGAGCATGGACATATATTTCTCGATTTCGTGATACTCGTCTTATCTCCCATGGCTACTTGGAATACTACTTCCCTCCAGTAACCACTCCACACAAAGAAGTTTCACGTCGTGTGATACAAAAAGTTGACTCGTTCCCTTTTTAGATTATGCTTCTTGTCACCTACATAATCAATTGTAGTGTAGGTAAAAGGCGGGTGGCATCCCTCAATATTGTATGTATCAGGTCCAGATGGGTCCAATCCCCATGCTCAAATGGGAGTCACTTTTGAAGGGCATTAAGCAGTGGCGATTCTCTCCATCCAACCATGGTCAAAGTTGAAGGACAAATTTGCAACGGTATTCCGTATCATTGTCTTTAATATGGATAATCAATTTCTCATGTGGTTGAGTTGCTTCTATAAGTAATGTTCGACCATAATAAGATTTATCCCTTCTCATTCCATTAATTTCCAGCCATAAGGAACTTGGTGATCACTTGTATTCCATGCCATTGAACCTTCCCAGCCACATGTCCGAGTCAATGTTGTGACTCACTGATCATCAGTGGTTAAACCTTCACTGGTATTACTTAGGCACCAGTGAGGGCGAGTGCAAACACAGGTATGTGAAAATTTCCACAGCTCATCACAACCAAATCGAATTCTTCCAGACTTAGGCCCTATTTGGGAACGTGGTTGGGTTGAGGCTGGGTCAGGTTGGGGTCACAAAACCTGGCTATCTAGCTCTGATTCTGACTGTGACAATAACAACTTTGCCATTGACCCCATTCTTCTTCAACCTCCTGCACCCCGAATTTCTGCTGGTGCCAGTGCCCCTGCATCTTCTGCATCTCCACCATTTGCCTCTGCCCCTACCTCTGGAAAACATCAGGCTGCTGACACCTTTGAATCCGCTTCTGTGAAGCGCATTCGACACAGCCGCAAGAAGTCTGGAAGTCAGGCTATTGGGGACATGGCATTGTCACTTGATCAGCTTGCATCTAGTTTCACAGTTGATGCTGTTGTCCCTTCTCCAGTGTGCAAGCGAGCTGCTATTCATTCTATCGAGGATGATGGCGATCTCTCTGACCATGAACAGACGCAGGTCTTTCGGATCATCCGCAAGGACACAGCATTCGCAGACACGGTCCTTTTTATCCGTAAGAAAGATGCTCGCACTTGGTTCATCAAGAGCAAGCTCTATCCTTTGTCAGAGACTGGTGAATTTTAATTGAATCTTCATCCATTATCGTACAAATCACTCTTACTTCTATGCATTTTTGTTATAATACGCCCCTCCTTCTAATTAGTCCCTCCTTCTACTAAATACCTCTGATAATCTGCCCACATTGCCTTTGCAATATTATCCCTCATTATACTGACCCGATCTTTTTCTGCTTGTGAGATGTGACCACTGAGATGCTCAGGATTAATCTCAGCCCCATGGTATGCTTGTCTGCTATCCACCAGGTAATCATCTGATGTATCGGCTTCGTCTGTGGGATCATTAATCCGGATGAAGTTATGCAGAGCACCAAGTGCTAAAGGTATCTTTGCCTGTGTCCTGAGATCATATTCTGGTGCTGCGATCATTAGTTTGAAGCGACGCTTGCATACACCAAATATATGCTCGATCACATTCTGAAGAGACACATGATGGAGGTTGAAAAGCTCCTGATAGTTGGCAGGCCTAAAAATGTGTAAGAGGCAATACAGAAGATAGATAACACATCAAAACCTGAGGTCAGCTTGTTCCCACTCCTTCAAGTGGTATCGGACACCTCTATATGGTACCAAGAGGGCATCGCACAAAGGAAACCCAGCATCTGCCAAGTAGTATTTCCCCGGTGGAATTGGAAAATCAGTTCGATGTGCATTGTCAAATACATGACTGTCGACAGCGCTTCCCTCCCATCTGCTGAGTAAATAACAGAACAGAAGACAGAATCGGCAAGCAGCAAGGAGGTTGGTAGAAATCCGGCCTTTCCTACTCCAATAGCGAGCCATATCAGCTTCAGAGACAAAAGCATCCAGTAGTGATCCATCAATCGCACCCAGGCAACTTTCAAAATATGGAAAGAATCGTGTGTCATCTCTGATCAGAGGGAGGTAGACAAATGTAGGTACTGTAGAATTCATTTGAAGTAAGCATGTTGAGGATGCGGTGAAAAGCCCTGCAAGATTGTGATGATCATAAGCGATGTTGCAGAATTGGGATGTAGTTGGGACATACTTTGAAATTGTGTCCCCACTTTGTTGAAATCTTTCCTGCATTTCTGAATTGCTCAATCCTGTCCATGCAATCCAGAGAAATATTGCCAACTGCTCTTCTGCAGACACATGTCTTGTAGCCCAAAGTCCACAACATCCCTGAATATCATGCAATAATTTCTGGAAAACAAGCTTATCCATTCCCATCTGCCGACAGAACCACTTGGCATGGCCTGCAAGACATTCTCCAAACATTCACTCTTGAATTAAAGTTTAATACAGGACTATGTAGATACCTTCTAGCAATTCCTCGATCCAATCCTGGCCTGTGAGTCGAGATGTATGCATCAGCTCTTTATCTAGGTGGCGAGAGGTGAATGCAGCTGCAGCTACAGCTCCTCCAATTGCCGCAATGAGGACAGCCTTCCAGTATCGCTGCCTGCAAAGCTCGTGAAAGGAGAGCTTTTTAGAAGGGGATTTCATGACTGTAAGGGCAAGACCCTGCAGCAACAAGAGGAGACTCAATCAAAGAGAGAGGGGGCACTAAGGCATGGCCAGTATGTTGCTATAAGCAGAGGAAATCCTAATAATAATGAACTGAGAGACTACTTCTCCCAGTTCAGCCAATATTACCAACAAT
>QMFE01000473.1:0-12021 GCA_003314665.1 Tricholoma sp. MG77
AAATGTGGCATGGTTGTCAAGGAATGGCTCGCTCGGATTTCCCATTGAAAATAATCAAAGTACAAACATGACCAAATTTACAAGTGTTGCCAGTCGTTGAGGCATGGTAATAGTGTGTTGAAGTTGCGGTCTTTGAAAATGTGGGAAAGAAAACTTTTACCGCACCTCACGATTGGTTTGGAGTCTGCTATTTATGTTGATTCATCAGATATCCGAATCCTACCTGAAACTAGGCATCTCCCAAATGCATCACAGCCTGATGGGTCAAGAATTGCTGTGCAAACAAGGGAGGAAGAAGAGGAAAGTGAGGACAATGATGACAACAGGACTGATGGAAAGGGGAGGAGTCATGATTCGGAGATTAGTTGTATCAATACACAAGAGGACATTGACATGGGATGGGTGATTCTGACAAGTGTGGAGAGTCTGCTGAAGGGGTTTATGCCAACCCTCAGGGTGTGTGTAATGCAAGAAGGAACAGTAAGGGAGGTTGCGTCAATGAGGGTGAGCAACCAAGTCCTATGGATGTCGATGATAGGAGTGGTGGCTGTATGAATGGTTCCATCAAGTGTAACAAAAAAGCGAGTGGGGGAGTTGCAAGGGAAGGAGAACCTCCTGTCCAGATGGACTGTTCTTCAGGACATGATGGGAATATAAGTTAGGAAGGTGCCATGGAGGGAGTGTTTTCTGGTCTACCAGATGCTTCTTCTGTGCATGACAGGAGTGTGAGCAAGGAGATTAGAATGGAAGGAGAATGGACTGGACCCATGGATGTCAGGATGAATATGGATGTTGAGGCTGATGAAGGCTCTACAGATGGTTCTTCAGCACTTGAGCTGGATGTAGGTGAGGGAGCTGCGGAATCAGGTCTTGCTGGGAAGGCTCCACCCTCTGAGGCAAGTGAGGGCCCAAATTCCATTGAGAAATGAAAGAACCCGACATGCAAGGCAAAATTAAGGGAAAAGGATGTACCTACACCCCCCAAACCAAAGCCAAGGCCAAGGTCAAAACCTAAACCAAAGCCAGAGCTTGGACTGAAGCCCAACCTTCGACCAGAGCCACTTAATTTTATCAAGTGAAACTACTTTGAGGAAATAGAATTCAGAGGCATCAGTAGGCTTGTTGACATGATTGACTTGACAAGACATGGTCAGTGATATTATATTATATTCAACATTATTATTCAAAGACATGACATGTTATGTTAAATTCACTGGCAGGTGGAGCCTGAAAAACCAAACTTGTTGACAACTGGGAAGGTATGCGCAATGTTGACAATATGTTAAACGTAAAGCTCAAAGTCTTATTGCAGCAAAAATTTGCAGGAAAATCAGTAGAGCTCTGGGCACCTGGCAAGGATGATCCAGCAATGTACACCCCATCATTCCACATAAGTTTCTGGATTCATATCTGCTGTCTTCTCTTGTAACATTGGCATTGTCATAGTTTGACAAAGAGCTTTCCTTTTTTCAAGAGATTCATCAGGCCATCATAGCAGGTTATCAAGATCGCCAACCATTGTAGATAGCAAGTCCTGTGTTCTGTATCATCTCAAAACAGGATTTTGAGACCAAAAGCAACCAGGAGATACAAAACTTATTGAAGGAAAAACACATCATTGTGCATGATCAATTTACACCATCTCTTAGCTTTGATGACAAGGGTTTACAAACGTTGGAGAATCTTTACAAACCTGTGATGATTCAGGGTGTGTGGAAGTGTATCTCTCTACTGTTCTGCTGATACCACCAATGAAACATAGATTATTCAAAAGAAAACATGTTCAGTTCCAAATCTCACCACCAGAAGGGTACCCTCAATGACATGCTCAGATGCCACCAAGAGAAGACTAAAATCCTAAATGCACTCGGTTTTTCAATGCTATCAGCTTCTCATCCTCCCACTAGCTTTGTGTCAGATCTTGAGGCATTCAATGCCACAGTTGATTTGCCAATGTGTGCCCACACCATCTTGTTTCCGGTGACAAGTACTCGATGGGGGCTTCCAGTGACTTCAGGTGCTCACCATTTGCGGCACATTGACTGCAATGGTTTCTGCACTTACATCAACACCCAAACCGGCCTAAAATGGTGGATTGTTGCATGGCCCAAGAATGGCTCTGATTTCACCCACACTAGCCTTTTTACTGATGGATTTCATATTGATGCTGCCAACCTCAACAAGTGGGATCTTGAAGCAGTCCTTCTTCTTCCTGGATCTTGGCTGTAAGTTATCCCTTCTAGTGCAACCCGTAATCCCAAGTATTTCACTAAAGGTAGAACAGGATTATGTGGCCAAATATGCCACACTTTGTTGTCACAGCAGAGTCTGCAATTTGCCACAGTGAACACTTTTATGCGATGTCAACCATCTGAGACACTATCTTCGGAATGTATCATATGTTCGTTGCTAGCAAGAATATCACAAACACGGAACACACCCAAGATGCACATCTTCTGTTATGATGCCTTGTTATCTACATTCACTATGTCCTCGTCAAGAATGAGTTTACAATGATGGCACCTACTCCACATGTTCCTGATGTCTCTACCTTCGATGGGACATTGGATCTCTTCATATTGTGTGTCATCATGGAGCTTGGCAATATCATAAATCCGCTGGCATACAAGAAGAAACGTCGATGTGATCATGATTGTTACCATGATTGGCTATGCACAACCCATGTCTGTGGCCTAGCCAGAGACCTTTGGAAATGGTGGTCTGCACACTATATGTTTTTTGAGCCTCAGGCAGACAGGCTTGTGGATGGCGAAATTATATTCCAGGATCTATTTTCTCAGCAGACTAATTCATTAATCTACTATAAGAAGATGGCAGAGAGCAAGAACATACATGGTGATGATCTTGAGTGTACAGGAGAAGTTCTGGAGAGTTTGGTGCGAAAGTATTTCCCTGATGCTGTTGCTTTCCATGGACGTTTGAAGAAAGATTTTGAATGGGATGGAACTAGATATATGGTTCAGGCTCAACACAGACTGACTGCTTCATATACAGGTCCAAGTAAGCATTTGAGCTTTGTCAAGACTACATTCATTTACAATGAAATTAAAGGTCGGGATGTCTTCACCCTTGGGGCAACTTCCTTCAACAAGGAGTTTGTGAAGCAATACCTGAATCTGGTGGATGTTGAAGATTCTTCTAATGACTCTGCCAGTGATACAGATGAAAGTGAAAGTGAAAGTGATTCAAGCAGTGGGGAGAGTCATGGTGTGTCCTCAGTTCTTAATTGTTATAACCTGTCTTACTGTGTCTAGCATCCACTCATCCACACAAACATAGCAGGCATGGTGTGTAGGTGATAGGCGATGTTGGGGATGGTTTACTAGGTGAGTATCCATTCACAATCTTCCTTCAATTTTTCATCCTTTACAGTTACCTGCTGAATCTCTTGATGCAAGTACAATAGTATATCCTGAAGCCAGGTAATGTTGCCACTCTGATGCCATAAAGCTGTAAGTCTGCAGACTCACGACAGTACTAACACACTTCATCGTCGGACCCCGATCAGTATCCTGATCTCATATACCAACTATCCATTTCTCATATACCAACTATCCATTCCTACATTGACAACACTAATATCCACGACTACACCAACATCCACAATTCCATCATCACAACAGTCGGGCCCCCGCTCGGCACCCGACAACCACCACCGATGACATCAACAACATTCCTGATAACGCGTCACCGACATCATTACCTAAACCACCAATGCCCCACAAGACAATGGATGAGCCCGATGCGGCTCTCAAGAAACACACGGCGCGCCTGATGCGGCCTTTCACTTACACGGTCCGAAGATCCTTTGATATAGACCGTTATTTTTTATATTCAACCTTCGTTCCCACTTCTGTGCAACGAAGGTATAGTAAATACTTATTCATTCAATTGTAGTAATTAACGTTCCCACTTCTGTGCAACGAAGATACTTTGATCCTGTCTGAACTGTCCACCTCAGTGTTGGTTGCCTAACCCGGCTCCCTTCCAAAAGCTGTGGTGTTCAATTAGGCTTCCTGTTGGACCTTGTAAACATTCTATTTTGGACACTGGTTCCTGGGCTGAATACCATTTTTTGATCTTCCATATTCATATCTGCTTGTTTTAATTGAAATATATTAATACATACTTCATAACCTCTGCTCTTTAATTGGCTCATTTAGTGTGATCACACAGAAAAAATGTAACCAGGTATTTTAGTCTGCCACGAGCATATCATAGAGAGGCAGATGATTTGAGTTGTCAAGTCTCATTTTGCGGTATCAAATCATCTACTTTAACATTTCCACCACTTACTACTACTTACAAAGCTGGCATGATACCCATCAGTCACTTTGAATCTTGTTGCATGGACAGCTGCAACAGCCAAGTTGGACTTGGACTCTGTAGTTTGAACTTGAACTTGAATTTACTAACCAACAATAATAATCAGGGAATGGTATTTTCTGCACAGGTCTATTTCATAATTCTGGTCATTTATCAACACCACTAACTTGAACTCTTGTATACTCAAAAGCACTTTCATGATTATTGCTAGCCCAGCATGCAGTCCAAATTCAAGTTCAAGTTCAAGAAGATGTCCTGAGAACAGTGGCAGTGTTACATTTTGCTGTGGTTAACCCTAATCTTATTTCCAGCTTTCGTGACCATGACTGTGACTTGTCACTTTTTCAAGTTCAATGAGTCAAAGTTGAAGCTTTCAAGTTTGTCTGCCTGGCACTGGCTCACCTTATCATCCTCTGCAATCTCGTGTCTTTTAACCTCCAGCACATTTCAAAGTTATTTGATTGGTGCCAAGTTCAGGTTTGACTTATGTTGCCTCCAGAGTTTGACTTTCTGTTGCTCAATCCTTGAGTTTCGGTTTTGCTCCAATCCGATATCATATTCTCAGGCTAAATTGGTACGCTGCCATCTTCTCGTATCATAATACTCTTACCTATGGCAGGCACTAATCAAAATGGTCGTGCTGCAAGACCATGATTTATTGAAATACAAACTTGATGGTGGTAAGCTGATTCTGCGTATTACTATGCAATTCCTAACTGAATTCTCTACTCTAGCAATGCTTAGTGCTACAGATGGCAAAGTAGGCGCCCTTCAGGTCCTGCTTGACAAACAATATTTTGTTACCTCTCCCAACTGGGACTTCATTCCGGAACCCAATCTCAACACCTGCAATGTATTTATGCATGCCAACAACCTATATGGGGATGATGACCCTCTCTGCTGGCCACAGCCGTATCATCATTATTTCTGTCATCACACTGCTATCCCTCTCTGTAACTCTCTTCCAGCCCACTCACTTATGTTGTGGGAACCTACACAAGATCAATTTCTCCAGTTAGACAACCTGACAGCACCTATTTAAGGTCTTGGCAAGTTATCTGAAGCCAAGTTACAGGAGCTCAAGCATTCAGTGTCTGTTTTGTTCTCCTGCGTGCAGGCATATATTTCCAATCAAACAGTCTCCTGACCTCCTTCCATTCTTGGTCCAATGGTGAAGATGATAGAGCACAGGCTTGCACATCTTGAGTCTGTTCATACCAACTTCCATCAAATGTCCTTTGCAGTAAGGGATGTGCAGAGATGTTGGCTTGATGTGACGGCAATGCTTGACTACATGGAGATTTACAAACCACGCATAAATTCAACTCAACTAGTAGTGAACTCCTGTCCAGAGAAGGTGGCCAACACAATCAGAGTGTTCACAATTGATGTTCGCATTGTGCAAGACTTTTATCATGCAGGGCTCCCTTTCTGGTTAATATGGCCAGTCTCAGACTTTGGCAAGACAAACATCCTTGACATTGTCCCACTCCTGCCACTGGACAATAATGACATCCTCACACTGCATCCCTTTAAATACCCAGTCATATTCAACAGTTCTGGTTCCTCTTTCTACAAATATGATTCTATCTTAGGTGTTGCTTGTAATTTCCTTCACTATCCTGATCCTTTCAATATTTCAAGTACAGATGATGGTGCATCAATGTTGCGACAAGCAGGCCCCTCGGCTGTATCACACACCTTGAATAGTGGACTAGGCATAACATCCATTCCTTGTCCTGGCTGTGGACATGATGTGGATCAGGGTCTAGGGGATAAAAGTAAAAGGAATGTAGGATACAAAGCCTGGGGCTCAGTCATCCATAGGTGCCATTTCATATAATTTTTCTCTCAAATGCTCGCTCACCGCAACAACAGGGCCTACAGCTAATGGTTTATCTGGATCTTCAGGCCGCAACAAGTTTTCGCTTCTTCAATGTCTGATTATGCCGCTTGCAATCCCAGCCTGGTGTGACACTTTGGAAGCAGTTGACCGAGACCCATTACAGGTTCATCCAATCAATGGCTCTTCAAAGCATGATGGCAAATACCTTTCCCCTGATGCTTCCCTCTTTGCAATGGCAAATGAGTCACATCATGCGAAATTCTTTGCTGCATGGAATGCCATCCAACCAGCATGCATCTTCTGAGTATTTTCAGCAGAGAGCTCAGCCACCCCAGTCTCTAATCAGCAGTGGAGGGATTTCCTTTTTGATGGACTTGTTTCTGCCTGCCATGCAGAGAAGGTAGTCCGTCAGCATGAAGAAGTCAAGGCGCTGTTTGCCAATGTCCTTGAAGAACTTCAGCTCAATCTTGATCCTCTGATGAACAATAATACGCCTCATTTCCCAAATATTACAGAGTCTGAAGCTCAGAAGATGTTGTGGGAGCTAACTGAGCTCAATTTTCAATTCGAGCTTCTGGCCCTTGATAAATGTGCATCCTTGGCCCATCGCAGTGAAGGTGATCGGCAAGCTATGGTTTTGAAGTGCTTTGCTGGACCTTCCCTCGTTGTTGTTGATCCTACAAATGCGAATGTTGGCTTGCAATCTGGGCAATGGTCTGAAAAGTTACCATTTTTACTTGCTTTAAGGGTGTTGCTTCAGGACTGGGATGGACTCAAGCCAACACCTCTATTACTACCTGACCTGTTTTCATGTGATGAATATACTGAAAATAATGTCTACCAACTAGAGGGCAGTATTGCCTGTTTTTACACACAGTGTTTTTTCTCATACTTTGGCCATGCTGCCACAGTACCTATGCGACTTCCATTGTGATCCAACATCTTCATTATATTTGTTACAGTACTGAAATATGAACATGTTTTCTCGTGCCACCTGCCTTGTAGACCTGGGCAATAAGATGGAGCCCACGGGCTACTGATTGGAATACTCTTCGAAAAAAAGGCTGGGCAGGGCTGGGCGCACCAGTGGCACATGATGGTTGTGACAACTAAGTCAGACTTTCAAGTTTACACCTCATTCCTTTCAACTTGTTCTTGAAATTCTTCAAGTTTGATATTTGTCTTCCCTGTCTGCTACTGGCTAGGATCTTTTGTGACCTCATGTTTTTCCGTCACATTCCATTCTTTGATGGCCATCTTCAGGTTTGACTTATGTCACCTCCAGAGCTTGACTTCTGTCGCTCAATCTTTGAACTTCGACTTGGTGTGTCTCGTGCTGTCATGTCTTTTAGCCCCCATCATGTTCCAAAAGTTATTTGATCAGCGCCTTTTTTTTTTATAATTATATCCTTATATCATTAGGTTACTGAAAATGCAATAGACGAGCAATTCTACAGTTGGTTAAACATAAAAGGATTGAAATGGAATTTCTGAATCATTGAAGTGTCATTTATTTTAACATCTTTACTCCTGGTCAGTCAGCTCTAAACCATCTTTCTCTTGTGGACAGCAATGATGTTTGCTAAATGCTTGACGTGTTGTGATGAGCATGCACACATCGCACTTAGCAAACAGGCCGAAGAATTCAACCTCGGTTAACCCAGGCCTGTCCATAGATTTGAGTTTCGAGAATTTGCACCAGTCTGTTTTGTAGCCAAGATCCAGGTATTCAGTGGCATGGGGCACCTCGGTCAAATCTACAACCAGGGTTAGCTAGTATATTTCAGGAATGCTCTTCACTTACTTGCTTGTGCATAGGTCTGTTTCAATGGCCTTGGCATGCACTCTAATTCCCACTGATGTAGGACTGGTGGAGGACACACGGTGTCACTGTCTTCACAACATGTAAGCACTAAGAGCTCTTGGGAAACTTCACAGCTTACTTCTAGGTGGAAATGCCTCCACTGGAACGTTGACCATCTGATATATCCTCTCTAATGGCACTGGACCATGGTATCCAAACATAAAGACTTACTTCAATCTTCAGCAAAAACAAAGACTGACCCAAGTATCCACATCAACTTTGTGCACATTCTGCAACATACTCTCCAGTGTAGTGTCCAAAGACCAGTATGTATATAGCAACTTCCATGAAGACTGGTTCTTCACTAACTGGTTGAAACAATGGACACAAACAGCTTGGCCCAACGAGCTGGTAATGTTCACGATGTTCACACAATGTGCTCAGTGCCACACACTTCTTTGCATGAACAAGCCTTTGCCAAAATAATCAGAGATGTAATGGCAGGTTTCCAGGTTACGTACCAGTGCCATTTGGTCAATTTTAGAGTAACTGGATGGAGAGACCAGATGACATTGGTCAAGTTGTATATATTGTGGAGCAACAGTTGCTGGTATGTTGGGACAGTGGTCACCATCAGCGGTTGTGGATGCCCAGGCATGAAAGGAACTAGAGTTTGACGAAGGTGAGAGGGGCTTCAACACTAGGTGTCGAGTTTGACTTGGCTAGTTGAATTTACCAGGTTTTTATTGTGGGTTGCCACATTTTGAATGAGTCACCTTTGCACAAGTCATCGCTCACTGTGACTCAGATTGTCATTGACTAATTCTGAGTCATTGTGGTCTTTAAAAGGGAGTGCGATAGGCAATGCTGGATCCCATCTCATTCTGTGTGCTTTGGTGTTCCGCCTGTTGTATTCCCAATGCCAGACAAGAACTCTCCTCCAGACAATGATACAAGTGTCAATGCTCTCAAGCTTGGGAACAGGAAAAAGTTGTGAGTCAATTTGTACTTTTTGCTTGCCATGCAGATCAACCATGTCACATCCTGATGTTACTGCTCAGTCATGTCAGTGATCCCTTAGTTCATTATGGACGACATTTCAGCAGACCAGTGCATGCCATGTGCAGCATCCAAGCATTGCTTACCAATAGCATACTTTGCATGGGTGATTAGGGGGAGGTTGTAGACGAGTCGCTCACTCCAGAGCAAGTATCATTCTTGAATAATTTACCTTTGGGCTAATACATTCTTCCATGTTGCAGGGCTAGAAAAGAGCACAGGGTGTTTCAAAAACTCTGGCAGATGGTGCCCTGTCTTTTGGAGCACCTCATGGAGGCTTCCAATGAAGAATGTATGGTCATAGCAGAACTGGTATATTTATTGTTCCACCAATCTATATATATATATCTTTCCTAGTCTATTGAAGATTCAAAGGGGTATATCCAGTGCGAGATCGGACGATACTAAGAGTTTGAAGGGGGTTGTTCTGGACTGGATAAGTCCCCGTGATACACCCCTGCACCCGCCCCTCTCACGAAATGTCAAGACAAACAGGGGGTTTCACCATCCTGTCACTGGCGCCCTCCCCTGTCCTGCTGGTCTAGACTGGAACGATGTGGGGTAAGTATCCCTTTTTTCGCATATGTTATATACACTGTTGATCTGCCCATTTAAAGTGCATGAAAAACTTTCTAGTGGCGAAATGTCTGTCTGTGGTGATCAATGGCCAATGTTGGTATATGCAGACCAGGAGTATGATCCCCAAGAACCTTGGGAGAGGCTGTTCAGAAGCCAGATTCTTGTTTGGGTTTGCATGCATTCATCCTCTTCATCAAAGCTTTATCTGTCATTGCTTACTCTGTTGCTTACTCTGTTGTGTACAGGCATTCAAACACATATTTACTTCACCTAGTTCGGTAGAGAAAGAGGTGAAAGCGACAAGATCAGGCAATGCTCGTATCCATGGCATGACTCAGGTCACTACTGCCTCCCTTGCCTATGTAGCCATGCAGGTGTGTCAGGACTCCACTCTAGTAATCCATCACTGATGCATGGTTCAACCAGCTTCGTTTCGCATTGTCATCCTCTTCAGTGTTCTGTCGGTCGGACACTTTGACCAATTCCGAGTGATTTTATGACAGTGTCTTGGACTTCTTGGATGATCCAGAAGAGAAGGACAATGTGGGTGATCTATTGAACTGGTGGAACTGGTAGGTGTCCATGGGTTTATTCACTATACCAGCCCCCATTGGCATCAGCTGATCCTCCTAATAGCCAGGTTTCCAAGCTACGTTGTACATGAGCACATGGTAACAAAACAGAGTGTGCTAGCCAAACTGAAGGAGAAAAGGGCCCTGAAGCAGGTACAATTGAATAGAAGGGCATCATAAATATTAGTTATTTTTAGATACACAATACAAATTAGTTTGCTTATGACCAAAAGCATGATGAGAACAGTTGATCAAAGCACACTGTGATTCTGCCCCCAGGTCAGCTCTCACACCAGTGATGTGGTCTCATATTTCTTACATTGTTTACAGGGTACAGAGTGCAGATGACCAATGACAAATGGATGTCAGCATTTTCATTCCAGGCAACATTTATTCAGTCCTTTGCTAAAGCCACAGATTCACATCTCCTACACACCTTGGTAATGTATGGAATTCAGAATAACAATATTTGAGAAATGTCAGTGTTTGATATCTGGATCGAAGTGTCACCTACAAGGCTCCATCTTATAAGTGTTGAGACTATGGATGATTTTGGCCTATTGTGTCACCAAATCTGCAGACCTGCCATTCCAACACCGCTCACATGTCTTACAGACCTTCCCAACCAATTGCTTTTACATAGCATTTGATAAGGGCCACCTTTTTGATATAGATTATGTATTTCACCATCCCTACCATGTTATTATAAAGATTTGGACTACAGGTGGTTTTCAGTCAGTATTCTACTAATTCTACAAGCCCTGCACTCTGATGCTTAATGAGCTACACTCACTTTTTTACAAATCTGCTCAAGTTACTGCTTTTGGGTGGTTATTGGTCTACAGAACCGTTCTGTCATAGATGGCATAATTTGCCACCATTACCATCCCTTATCAATGTTGAGACTGCAGGTGGGCTTTCACCACTCTGTTGCTGGTTTTGCTGAACTGCCACACTTTTATCAATTCCCCAAATATGTCAGTCTGATGCTTGATGGCCTGTTCCCTGATTTCTTACAAGTCTTTTTAAGTAATGGCTTTCAGGCAGCTACTGATCAGCAGAGCCCTCCTGTGATAGCTGGCAGAATCTGCCACTGTTACCATCTCTTATAAATGTTGGGGCTGCAGGTGGGCCTCCATCACTCTTTTGCCAGTTTTGCTGATCTGCCAGACTTTGACCAAATCCACAAATTTGTCTGTCTGATGCCTCAGGGCCTGTTCCTGCATTTCTTATAAGTCTTCTCAAATAACCACTCGCAGGCAGCCCCTGACCAGCATAACCTTTCTGATATAGCTGGCAGAATTTGCCCCTGCTACCATCCTTTATAAGTGTTGGGACAACAGGTGTATTTTCATCATTCTTTTTCCAATTTTGCTAACCAACCACACTTAATACCTCTGTTCATTACATTTCACATCCATATACTGTTTGGTCAGCTAGTACCATAATTTTCCATGGCTCAATTCTGAATATACTTTTGAAATTTGCCAATGCTACCATCCTTTAAATAGCATTTCCAGACCATATATAAGAATTGCATATATTATGCATATTTTGCATATTTTAAGACCTTATCTAGCCTTAACCTTTTCAGCCCAAAACCCAGATGAGGAGTATGTGCTGGTAGGGGGCATAAGCAATGCAGCTGCTGTGCGTGGTGGATTGTTCGAGGAAGTTACTCGCAACGATCGGGAAATGTATGTCAATCAATGATCGATTATGTAAACTGCCATATTCAAATGATTTTCTCGGCATCAACAAATTCAGGATTTTCTGTCAATACTATGTACTGTGGTTGTAAGCTATGAAAAATC
>QMFE01000489.1:0-16380 GCA_003314665.1 Tricholoma sp. MG77
TGAGGTACAAGTACAATGACTATGCCTTGCATCAGACGGCGAATACTAAGGTACACATACAACTCATCACTGGCATAATAATCATGCTCTGACTTCGTGTTTCTCATGACCGACGCCTCGTCGTCGCGAAACATCATTTTTCTTCAGTCTGCGGCGTCTCCAACAGACATAACCTACGACAGAAACGGCCGTAAGACCGAAGCCGAGGCCTATCACGATGCCGACAGCTTCCGCGACTAGTGTGTGGTTTGATGAATTCTGTGAGGGCGTGGGCGTGGATGTGGATGTCCTGGTTGTGGCTGGGAATGACAGGGTCATAGATGGAGGAAGCGTTAGCGTGGGTAGAATCGACGTCGCTGTCGTGCTGTAGGAATGGTTGATTGATGAGTTCATCATTTATCCCGAATGACGTGAATGGTAACAACATACTTGACAGGAACACTTAATATGAGCGCCCTAATATCTAGACGCGAAGAGGAGGAAGAAGGGATGAAAGTGAGTGTTATAGTGGTAATATCCGATTCGTGGAGGTTGAGGACTGCGACGACGCCTATGGAGGAATTGAAGTTGGCAGAGACGGATGCTTGGTCATTAGAGACGGTGATATTGGCGGTGGCGTTGGAGAGACGGGACGGAAAGATATATAAGGAACATGCTTAATCGGGAGGTGGGTATGAGGACTTGCTACATATTAAATCATGTAGGGAGTCACCTCGAAATCGAAAGAACATCTGAGGTATTATGGATCCTTGTGCGGGATCCGGTCCAGTAGTAGATATGATACTTGTGCCGTCCAGATCAAGGATTTCCCTGCGGCCGGAATCCAGGATTAGGCCCATAAGTGCATGGGGGGGAAACGAGTCCAGAACTCACCATGCACCATTACATGGTGGTGGATCAGCAATGGCCGTTGAGGTATTGCAGACGGAAGGGGTATAAACGATCTGGGACGAATTGATTGGGACGGTGATGTTGTATCGGGAGGTGAAGTTCTGGGCATTGGCGATGGCAAGGCAAGACCAGAAAACAAGGACAACTATTGACCAGTTGTGATTGAGAAATTGAGGGCACCATAGTGCTTGTAACATCCAAAACCGGAGAACTAGAGGCCTCTAAGGGAAACTTCAAGGGTCCCGTCTCGAGGCTTGGACGAACTCAGGAGAAGGGGCCAAGTCGGAAAGCCTCGATCAGGGTCGGTTGGGACTTTTTCATTGAGATGTGACGATAACGAAAGCCCCGTGAGCAAGTTCTGCTACCGGACGAGATGGCTCCTGAATCTGAAATAAAGGGGACAACGGATGGACATGAGGCTAGCTAAATTTGGAACAGATTGACCTGCATGGAGGAACGAAAAAAGCAATAAAGTTGATCTTGATGATTTGGAATAATTGTCACTGACATTCCGGCCCGGTCCTTTCACTGCTGATCATACATCTATCACCGCTTTATGCTGTTTTGCCGCCCTTCTCACATTTCGGTGTTGAAGGGGGTTCAAGCGGGGGACACTGAAAACATATCAATCTCGATTCTCCTGTAACACGTCGGTAAATCATATGCCTAGACTTGCTCAGGGTACAGTCTCATCTCGATATGGCGGCGGACCTCCGACTCTAGAATTACAAATTTGTACACTTCGTCCTTCTGAGCATCCGTTGCTATACGACAATCAAAACGAGGACCTGGCGTGGTGGATCCATGGGGAACCAAGGCGGAATCAATTCATTGGCAAATGCCGACTATCGGACTCCAGGTCAACGCCTTTCTCCCAGAGCCTCTTTTCCTCTAACCTTTTCCCATTCGAGTCCTGCTGCTATCGTAACTACTTCGTAACTACATACCGCAACGGAATATTTACAGCATCAGACATACTGCGGTTTCCAGGGAAATATAAGACTGCTGAGGTGTAAGTTGTCAGGACATTTATATGTCTAAATCTAACTCAGAAGGTTTACCTTATTACAGATATAGTTCACTGGGGAGCCTCACCTAAATGCGGTTGAAAGGCATTTTGGATATTTTCCAACCCCACACAACCATCCAGTCTTTACCTCCAGAACTTCTTGTGATCATATTTACGTTGGCTCACGAGGAGCCGTACGACGTTATCAACAAATCATGGCATGAGAATAACGATCTCATTTCCCCCAGTACTTTCCCGTATGCTCTCGCATCAGTCTGCAAGATTTGGCAGGACGTTATGTCAACAGTTCCCGAATTTTAGACCCGGATCATTGCGTTCATCGACTCGAATTCTTTTACGTTGTCCAATCTCTCATTACACCTCGCATGGTCTCGAGACCTCCTGTTTCAAATCACAGTTACGAGGCGATCATTTTCCGATGCCATTGATACCGGCGAAAAGGCACGAGTACGCCAAGTAATGGACACCCTTGGGCCTCATCTCCATCGGTGTTACTTGCTGCAATTCGATGTGGCTTACAGTTCCTCCCTCCCTTCAATTTACGCCGACATTTTCCATGGTCGTGTTTGCCCTGATCTCAGATCAATTATCTTCAAGTCGCGGGTAGGAGACGGCCCAGCAAATTATTTCCGGGATGACTTGTGCGATGACATCTTGTGCGAAGAAAATCCACTCCCTGCGTTGCGATGCTTAGTTCTCGATGGCTTCAATTATGTTGATCTTTGTGAACATCATCCCGACTGGTTCCTGTCGATGGCTGAAGATGGACTTGAAGAACTTTCCATCTCTCATTTCACGCAGTCTCAACGTAACGTAGAACACAAATATTCCTTCTACGACGGTTGGAATCATCTGAAGGATGTTACTCATTTAAAGTTGAGCTCTCTGGATTTCACCTGCGAATCAAAGGACATCAACACGGACAATTCGGTTTTTTCCAAACTTCATGTGCTTATACTCGAGGATTTAAGCTGGCAGCTCGCACGAGAGATGCTTTTGCGATGTGATTATGTCGATGGCATTTCCGTCACCCGCTGCGCCATTGGTGAAATTTCGGACGTTGCTCTATCCGCATACACCCTCATCCTCAACGATATTTCCAGTGCTTCATCGAATTTTCTTGAGTTTTTGGCTCAGTGGTCAGGGTTTAACCTCACCATACGGGACTGTCCTGGTTTTGATGACAGTGTCCTCGAGAAATGGAGCACAAAGTACTCTGATGCCCCCGACACCCTGTACGCCCCTCTACTAGAGAACCTTACAATCCACAACTGTCCCAATTTCTCGGTTGAACGTCTCAAGCATCTGGTCGAGGTGCGGTTAGAGCAGTGTAATCGATCGGGTGGGCCAGAGTTCGGGGGCGACCCTTCCTTGTCATACCTCAAAGTTACAGGCCGCGGGCCTTTTCTTTCGGATGAAGACAGGAAATGGTTTCTGAACAACGTGGAATCCTTTGATGGTTGGGAGACGCATCAAAACGTGTTTTAATATATGACCAATTCAACAACGGTGAGTATAGTTTCACGTCGGTCCTACATTTTACATATAATGACCGTGACCCTAGACCACGCATTTCTTTCCTGCTGACTGAGCAGCAGTCTCTGGAAAAAGGTTGTACTAATACCTAACCCCCAAAACAGTTCTTGAAGCTGATGTGATGCGTATTATATTCGATTGCTTGTGCTGTTCAAGAGGCGTGTGTCTATAAATGAATAAAGAGTTGGAAAAACACGTTCTTGGTCAAGTCAATCCCAGTTGGGATACCATAATGTCCATTTGCCGGTGAATGATAACAGCACCTCGGAACTTTGTCACAAACTCAAGTTACCTTCCTCAGGTTCGAGCTGGATACATGACTCTATGGCTAACAGACGTCTGAGCCTATAAATGACATTTCCGAGTCGCGCGTTATCTGAGTGGCGTCCGAGTCAGAGGAGATATTGGAGAAGTGATCCACGAGTTTCCACATACCTCCATCTTGACCGCTTTCTAATGATCATTCGGACGTACTTGTCTGACTTAGGCTCGCTACTTACAGTTCACAGCACAGCACCGCGCTTCGCGGAACATTACAGTACTAGATATTACCTTGACAGTGATTAATTCTTTGGATCCCTCAGGGTCGCCTTAGGGTGTCCGACCGGTGAATAGAAGGGTGCGGTCCGTCTTCGGGGGGTGCGGCGCTTCAGGCGCCGTCCTGAGATTGGAAACGCGGCCGGGTGGCATAAGCAGTTTCATCATTCATCTGAGCTAGGCAGAATCGATTTGATACGATGATACGCATCAGAAGAAAGTTTATTGTCAGCATGAAACGTCTGAATGTATACCTGTTGTGGAGAGGCCAAAAGTCCAGGTGAATAAAAAAAGTCGGCCCGGGGGTTCTGAACTTTAGCCTCGCAGCCCAGCGGTATTCTTGAGCAAAGACTAACACAACTTGAAGTATATCCAGGCAACTTATGTATTGGTGTACCAGCGGCCGCACTGGATGTCTACACTGCTTAGTACTGATAATTTACTTGTGCTAGAGGGCCACTGCTTCGCATGTCATGTCCGAGTTCTCACAATGTGCACATGTGCATTGGTTTGCAGAGTTTGTTTATAATTACATTGTTAACATTATACATTAAGCTAGAAAATCTCTACTGCATCATAAGGCACATTAGGGTTGTTCACAGTAGCCATTTTCGCATTTTTGGCTCATTTTTGATTTCATTTTTAATCTCATTTTTCAAAAATAGACTTCAGAATGAGATGAAAATGAACCAAAAAATGATCATTTTTGAAAAATCGAACCCTTCCCTCGCTTTGCAAAAATGGTCATTTTCACTTTCATTTTCCTATTCTATTTTTGTTGTCTTTCAAACTCCGCTCCGACACCTACCACACCATCAACAATGATGCCCCTCCCTCACACCTCTACCACCACAACAACTCCATCACCACCTGCTGTCACCACTCCCACACCCACTCCCACATCAACTAACACCACCAACTGCCGCAAACCAACCACATAGGGCCCAAACAATGACAGAGGTTGTTTGGGCCTTAGGTAATTTATTTTTTCATGTTCTTTTCTTTTCTTTTCAACTAACTAATGTTTTCATTTGCTTTTTTCTAGGTTTTATCTATGCTATTTACCACGAGATGGCACCAAGATGGCACACCCACACCCATACCACCACTATGAGCACCTGCTTGTGGGGTGGAACAAGCAACTGGCACAACGACGAAAAGAAGAGGAGCCACAAAGACAAAAACAATGTCACAGGATGACACCGACACCGATAACGAGGAGACAGACAACAACAGCAGCAACAACGGGGATCAGGGGACGAAGACCAATGACAAGGAATTTAACGAGGAGGACAACCACAAGACAATGACAGGGACAGAGCCAGAGATGGACAATGACAATGACACAACTAAAACGGCAGCGGCAGCACATGATGAGGGGGATGACGAGCACAAGAACAGAAGGTGCAGGCGATGGATACAGCGCTGTACGATGAGGAACGTAAAAAGGGCCCAAGAGATGTCATTGACATCTCTTGGGCCATAGGTAAGTTTTTTTCTTTCATTTCATTTCTTTGTTACTAACAAAATTAACTATTGATGACGTCAACTACCCTGGCCCAGCAGAGAACAGGGAAGGGCAGCAGGAGACTCATGGAGGGGACACTCATCAGGTAAGCACTAGCCAACCCCCCTCTCGGTGCCATGTCACTGATACACAATGCCTACCCCCAACATGAAACATCAACCCAGCACCTGCTTCCAGCCCTATGAGAAACTGCTTGTAGGGTTGATTGTGGGTGCAGCTTGGCTAGAACACCAGGCACACAGAGACAATGAGAATGAGACCACAGCCCAGCACCTGCCTCCCACCACTGTGAGCCCTTGCTCGCAGGGTGGATCAGGTGCTAATGGCCCTGTTACACCTCCACGACGATGAGCACCCAGCATCCACTCCCATGCCTATGAGCCACTGCTTGTAGGATGGATTGTGGGTGCTGATGAGAACATGACTGCTATAGGGAAGGGGAATGGAGATGATCATGGGGACGACAGGAAGGACAAGATGATGGGGACAATGAAACAATGGGGACAACGAAACAACAGGGATAATGAAACGAGGGGCACAACGAAATGATGGGGACAATGAGACAATGGGGATGATGAGGAGGCCCCAGGGACTTTCTGTACATATTAGTTTTTCTTTCATAGTTATCTTGTCCGTATGAAAGAACATATAAACCCCAATTACTCAAACTCGGTAGATAAGTTGTAAAGACCTGAAAAACTAGTATGCCAACAATGTTACTACATATTTTGGTGACAAAATAATTATATTGGCCTACTCCCTTCTACGTTTGATTCCCACAACTTCCACACTCAAGTCTGGCAGGGAAACAAGCTTTTTTCACATGTCCTCGGTAACCTCCTATACATGGCAAATGCTGCAAAAATAGCTCAATGCCAGCACGGTAAATAAATAAACTCACTCCCGACACCCATTCGGCAATCACTGCAAAAATAGATTTGGTGGGCCCCGACCAGCATAACCTCATTCTCAATACTGAGAACTTGGAACCGGGCGTTGCCGGTGCCGGGCTGCCAAGGGGTTTCAAACTCCGCCCAGCACGTTGTTGAGCCTCGTGTCCCCATCACTTTTTTGAAACCACAGAAAGAAAGAAAAAAGTCGCACATGGTGGCTTCTCATAGTATAATGGCACAACATGCCCTATTGTGGTATATTAGTAATGCACACATAGTCCCAAAAAAAAAAAAAGTGTGAATGCATTCCACCTCATGAAAGTGCAATAAAAAATGAAAGGTACTCAAAATCAGCAAGCTTGGGAGTGGCCCACACATGCACCCTCAACATGACATGCTGCTCCCCAGGCAAGGGATGGGGATATGCACCTATTTTACACAAAATGAGACTTCCATTATACCTGGCTCAGGTCATTAAGTGATTAAGTTGTGGCAGCTTAAGTACTTAATGACTGATAATTTACCGTAAATTGAGGTCAATTTATGGTTCAATTTACAGCCCCATGATGCCAACCAGCCCAATTTACAATCTGACAGTGAACCATGGCCAAACATCAGGGTTTTGGTTGATGTAGGCTAATTATAGAGGTGTTGCTGATGGGTTCGAGAATTGTCGTTGAGCACTGCAGATTTGGAGATCACATATGTTGTTGCAATGTTCCTGCTTATCTTGCAGTAGGCTCATAAAGACTAAATGCAGGAGGAAATAAGTCCTGAAAGCCCTAGCCACAGTATCCCTAATAAGTGATTTGTCTGCATGCTGGAATGAAAAAAAAAATCTAATTCATAGGTACTACACAAGTAATCACACTAAAATAATGAGCTACCTCAGCATATGTAGCATCAAAAAGAACACAGTGTACAATTTTTTTGCACATGCATCCGACACTTGATGCTGCTGGGTGTACTTGCAGCAAGCCTTCATGTGGCTAAGAGCAGAGTTTGAAACATGCCAAATTTACTGATCAATTTACACCTAATCAATTCAGTCCTGTAAATTGAGGTGATTTGTTACAAATTCCCATTAGTCAGCAGACTGGACTTGTTATGTCTTTTAGTCAGTGGACCAGATTTGTTTCCTTTGAGATCAGACCCATTTCCTTTTCTAGATACCGATTCTCATGGTATCTCTTATCGGCATGTGTTGTTTCGGATTAACATTGACAGCTGTTGCAATATGCTGCACATATTGCACCATTGCTTATCTACCAGTAGTGTTACTAGTACCTACCATCTTACTCATCTTTTCTCTGATTGGTAGATAAGGTAGATGCTACATGTATATAAACTGTAGTAGTTAGTGGTCAAGGCTCCTTAGCTTGACCAGGTTGATCTAAGCAATCTAACAGTCTTAACTTGCTCAACTGTTGCCTGACTAAGAGGACTTCTTAGTGACTGGTGGGTTGAACTATTGAGAACCCCTCAATAGCTTCCTTGACGATGAACTACATCATGTATTGGATAGTTTCCAATATGTAGGTTGTAGGCCTAGTTGATCCGAGTTAGACCCATTGTCTTAACAAAAGGTCAAGCTGATCAAACGTGCCAACATATCTCAGGTGTAGGCAAAACAGTGACACTACATGCTGATCAGTGCACACCCAGCACCAGCACCAGAGCTGCCCACCAAGACAGGCAGGAGCTACAGAGAACCCTTCAGTATTTAGACTGTTGGGAAGATGAATCAGATTTTCCAAAAACAGGAAGCATTGGGAATACCTAGGAACAGGAGAGCCTGTAGAGGAGTTGTATTTTGCTCCAGCAGACAGACCCTTTGATAGCAGACCGCCTGCTAGAATCTCGAGAGAACCCTTGAAAGAAGAAGATACTCTATTTGGATCAGTGATCACTGATTCACAAACAGGGTTTGCCCAGATGTCTGGAGAACCAACATTGGAAGAGGAACCAGGATTCTCTTTGTTTGACCTGACACAACCATTCACATCTTCTCTCTGACAACTGTTACTTGACGAAGAATTTGCTGCATATTGGGTACCATTACCACCTTCCACACCTCCCACAGTATGAGACCTGTTTTCATTTTCAAGATCACTCTTTGCACACAGACTCAAAAAGATGCCAGATCAAGTGAAAATCAGAACCCCCACCGACTTTATGGGAATGAAGGAACTAGCAAGCAAATTCATAGGAGAGGTTGGACTTTATCTTCAGATAAATGCCTCAATCTACAACACCAATGAGAAGATAGGCTTCACCCTGTTGTTTATGACAGGAGATGTAGCAGCAGAATGGAAAGAAGTCAAGATGAAACAGTTCATCATGGCAAACAATTTCAGAACATAGGAAAATTTCAAGACTGAATTTCTCACTGCGTTCTCACCCATTGATGATGCAGGAACTGTGTGAACTGAGTTGAAACAGCTAAAGCAGACAGGAGATGTCGAAGAGTACATCTCGAAGTTTAGGATTTTATTGGGAAGATCAATGATCACTGAGAACATGGCCCTCATCAAATGCTTCATGGACAGGTTAAAGTCCAAATTGCTTCAACAAGTTTGGAACATGGATAACATCTCTAACACCATAGAAGACTGGTATAAAGCAGCGTCCAAGTACAATAGGCAGTGGAGGAGAGCCCTGGAAATCAGTGGAAGAGCTGCCCTGAGAGCTGCCACTGCTACTGCCTCTAACAGCACTACTCCACACTTTGACCACACCACAATAAGCACAATAATTTCAATTTGAAGAGGGTATACTGAGTCAAACTCATGCAGCTATTAACTAGCATTCACAGCTAGTTAGGCACAGTGCAGCTTACATAAAGTGCAAATGCAGCTCATACTGAGTGCACTTTAGGTCGGTGACCACTGGAGCATTATTGCAAATAGTGTCACAGCCACTAGAGTGCAATGCACTATTGCTAGCTACCAGGGCCCATAACCTATAGAAGTGGCATATCTCATATAGCAGTGAAAATGCTCTTTGAGTACTGACCTTTGTGTAGAGTTAGACTTATGAGTATACTATGATGGTGGTGGTTAGAGGAAGACTTTCTTATTGAACTATGGAGAGATACATGGGGTTTATATACATATTATATGTGTGTATCTGTGTATGCATATTTGTACTATATATGATGCATATGTCCAATAAGGAGAAAGTAATATATCATATTACATATATTTGGGGTTCAGAGAATAGTCTGATTTCAACAGCAGCCACTTCACCAAAAAAAAAAACTTCATGCACAACGGCTTCTCATAGAATTGCAGCAGTGATTCATGCCTATTATATAATATTACCCACACACACATGTTCCTAAAAAACAAAAAAAGTGATTAGTGCATTGATTTCATCTATACTACCTTGTGAACAGCACAGTACAAATGAAAGGTACTCAAATTAGCAAGCTTAGAGTGGCACACGCATGCCCTCCCAGCACATCATGCAGATCCCCAGGCATGGAGTGGGAAAATGGACCCATTTTACCTACAAAACATGACTTGGATATGGCTGGCTCAGTTCATTAAGTGCATTAAGTTGTGATTTTGGCAGCTTAAGTACTCAACGACCAATAATTTATGGTTCAATTTACAGCCTGGTGATCCCTGTGATGTTAACCAGCCCAATTTACAGTCTGATGGTGAACTATGGCGGCCAAACATCAAAGTTTGAGGGATGTCAGCTAATTATGGGATAGCTGATGGGCTTGAGAATTTTGCCCATTGAGCATTGCAATTTGGAGATCACACACATTGGGCTGCTGTTTATCTTGCAGCAGGTTCACATAAATTCAATACAGGTGGAAATAAGTCATGAATACCCTAGCCACAATATGACTAATTAAGCAAATTGTCTGGATACTGGAATATGGATCTCTTATGGAAGGCAGAGGGTCTTGAGATTATACATGCAGTAGCTTGAGCATGATACTGCAGTACCTATATTTATTTATCTATTTTGAATCTCTTACTCTTACATCAGAATTGTCAGCAAATGGAGGGGGAAACTGAAAAAATCTAATTCATAGGTACCAGTACATGAGTAATTACACTAAAATAATGAACTGCTCAGCACAGCATCAAATTGAACACAGTGTGCAGAAGCATATGCATCTGCATTGTGTCTGATGATTTGTGTCGATGCTGCTGGGCACATTGTGGCAAGCTTTCATGCAACTGAGAGTGGAGTTTGAAACATGCCAAATTTACCAATCATAATAGTTGTTGCACTCTAGCAGAAGATCCTTAGAGCTTTCTCTTAGAATTCCCCTCTGCTAAGTGAGTATTGTGTTCTGTAGTCTATTCAATATCACTTAGGATTCCCCTCTGCTAGCTTGGTGGACTCTTGTCGTCATTGTCAGCACTGACTTTCTGAGAGCATGCAAACTCTGTTGGGTTCCTGATTGGGCCCCGCAAGGTTGCCTTTACACTCCCTTTGCAAACTTCCTATGAGCTATGATCCCCTCACTGCGATTGTGGTAATTGTCTCTACTAGAAATGAGAAAATTTGTGGAGGGATGGTAGCTGGGTAAACTGAAGTTGTGTAAAGGTGTGAAGATTTCTCACAAAGTTTTTTTGCAGGCTATTTGTACTGACTATGGAACCCTACTAGTCTTAGTTCACTGGAGAGAGGAGAGTTTTTTCTATAAGAGCAACCTTACGTTCTGAGCCTAACCTCAATACTAGCAAAGGAAATCTGAAGTTATTATCATATGCATGTCACAATACAAGGATCACTAACCTAGCAAAAGAAATCTGAAGAGAAAACTTTAAGGACTCTCCAGCCAGGGAACTGCTCTTATATACTGTACTACATGACATATACACATATGAGTATGTTGGGGGACATGTTGGACACTGGGGATCCACTGTTGAGCCACCAGACGAGCTGAGTAAGGTGGCAAGACATGAACATGTTTTTGAGAACTTTGAAGTAGTTTCACAAACTTTGTAGGACTATTCTGTGAGCTTTGAAATAGCTTTGCAAACTTCATAATAGTGTTGTGAGCTTCAAAGTGGTTTTGTGAATTTCGAAGTAGTTTTGCAAAACTTTGTAGGGCTTCATAGAAGTTAGTAGAGCATTGTAGGGTTTTTCCAAGGCATCCCCTTACAGTAATGATGCACAAACTATTTTATTCAATTTGTTTATTTTCTATGGCAGGGATATCTCCACTAATAGGATTTTTTTCTAAACAATTTGTTTATATTCATAAGGAATGACATGGGTATGGGTACCATCATGTGTTTCCAGTCATGGGTATGCACAGGTATGGGATTGCTGTACCCAGGCAATACCATACTATTTTCCATGGTGTTACAGGTATGTGCAGGTATGCTGGTACCAGGATGTCAGTCAGGTGAGCGATCATTTGACCTTGCTGGTTTACTCACAACACTTTTAATTTAAAACTACAGGACATTTTATACACACCACCACCATAGCACCCCCAACCACCACTGTAAGCAATTGCTCATGGGGTGGAAACAGGGAGAGAGGATGACCAGGAAGCAACCACAACAGCTGCATCACGTAGGATATGGGCCCAAACAATTTTTAGTGTCATTTGGGCCCTAGGTATTTTTTTATATCTTTCATTCTTGTTTTTTTCTAACTAACTAATGTTTTTATTCGATTTTTATATTCTAATAGTGCTATAACAACAAGACAACATTGTCAACAGCACACCCCCCCCACCATTGTGAGCCTCTGCTCACAAGGTGGACAACAACAGGGATGGGACCAGTGATGAACAAGAAATAACACACCACCCACTCCCAGCCTCACAAGCAACTGCTCATGGGGTGGGTAGCAGGTGCGATGATGACGATGATAAGGGCGGCAGAATGACAACAACGACAAAGGCAGCAGGACAACAATGATGACAAGGGCAAAACAACAACAACAACAAGGGCAAGACAATGATGACAAACAAGAAATGACACATTACCCACCCCCAGCCTCATGAGAAATTGCTTGTGGGGTGAATAGTGGGTGGAATGATGACAACAACAACACAGGATAATGATGAGGGCAAGATGACAAGAAGAACCTGAGGACCACCACCATGGCAGCACCCTCAACCACCACCACAAGCAACTGCTCATGGGGTAGAAACAGGATGCAATGGGAATGGGGATGATGAGAAGGCACCACCCCCCCTCTCTCACTGCAAATGCAAGCAGGGGGGTTTCTTGTTCCATTCTCAGTGACGACAGGCCAGGCACTCCCCCCCTTTCCTTGCTCTGAACGTGAGAGGGGGGCATTCTTATTATATATATTAGTTTAGTGTAATTATATTATTAAAATATTTATTTGTGCAAAAACCCATGAATAACCACAGGTAACCACAGATACCCATGATAAACACCGTACCCCTACCCATGTGGGTACAGTGTTCATGGGTATGGGTAAGGGTACAAGAAAATATACCTGGGGGTTACCTGTGTCACTCCCTATATATTCAGCATTACAAAGTGGATATAATTTTATAGCTTTAGTTGCAATAACAGTAAGTGTTAGTGCTATAATTCCACATTCTGACTCAAAACCCTCGAACCCCCTGCTTTCCCTGGTGGATATTTTCACATCTAAAATGCCACCTGATAGTGACACTGCCTTTCCCCAGATGACAAACAAGCCAAGCCAGCAAAACATTCCAGACAAAGCCTCCACTTTAACAGGCATGCCTAGTAGTATTTTCTTGACTGATACTATCTCTCTGAGTTAAACCACTGCAACACCTGACAGTTGTCATGTTGAAATCCACACCTAATCTGTCAATAGGTAACACGAGCATTGTATTAGTGCAAGGAACAAAAGAAAACATTTTCAAAAATTTATGGTCATTAAATGGTGCTGTAGAAAGGCTTGGCCTGCACTCTCACCACAACTCTCAGCATACATCATGCAAACTAGTATGCTCTCAGCAAGTTTGTGACATTTTCTTTTATAATTGGTCATACTCACAAAGTGTTGGTTTTAGATCTGGCAATTGCTTTGGTTTATGTTTTGTCTTTTTATCAAAGTGATTTTTTTTTTGCTTTTCTGACAACATATTCAGCCCCTGTGTGGTTTTTTCAACATCTCAACATTCTCTTTGAATGAGCTAGAAGATCTCTCTGACACAGAGCTGTGCCTCCTCACACCCCAAGACATTACAACTTTTTTTTCTGTCAATTCTATTTTTCATAAAATCCCATGGGCTATCATCATCCATTTTGTACAGCTTTATCTTCAACATTTCAAGTTCTGATGTCCCTGGTGCAGATTACTTGGTCCACTGCTTCCACATTGCCATGCACATTTATTTTGTAGGTCTTTGTGTTCAATATACTAAGGAAAACCCGAACCTTCAACCTGGAGTCATCTTTGTGGATGGAGGTTTGTTGCTGTGCATATAGCATATTGACTGTTGGTACCTAACTATTTCAATAGATATTCATTATCTGTTTGACTATCTTGAACACCCTGTGTTTTCCATTGTTTGCTATATAATATCTTTTGTTGAGATGTCTGTTGAGCTGACTTACATGTCTTGCTTCTAGCTACTCAAGGAATCTGATAGACATTGCACGGAAATATACAAAAAGTGTCAAAATAGAATCAACACCCTGATATCTGAGGGAAGATATGGAATGACAGCTGGAGCTTACACTTGGCCTCAGCACATTACATAACTTTTTGCAGCACAAGTCTGTAATGAGGATGGACCCAGTATGCTGTGACCCAGTTAGTATGGCCAGATCTAATTTGACAACAGGCTAGCAACCAATCAGCCCTTCCATTTACTAGGCTAATGATCTGGGACATAATGGTGGAATTTATACTTGGCATGTATGATATTTATAAACACTTTTTCAGTATCCACTCAAAGCCTCTTGGTGATGCTTAAGAAAGTAGCTTGATTCCTAATGAAGCCTGGGTGACTGCCACTAATTTCGTATGTTTCTTGCAAAGTTCATTGACATATATTAATGGTTTGCTTAGAGATATGTGTTAGGGATATGTCATACAGATTTAGGCAAGAGTTCAACAATCTTCAACAAGGAAACTGTTTACAACAGCATGTGCAAACAAAGCACATTAGAAATTTTTCAGGGGTCAGGCAAGGGAGAGGCATATGTTTCCTGAGTAATTCAGTGTTGCAGATAGTGTTTGAAAGATCCAGTTCATTGAACTGGAAAAAAACTGAAACTGAACCAGACTAAACTGCAGTCTGTTTTTTTTGTGGTTGCAGTTGCCTTAGTTTTTGTACAGCATTGGTTGTGGTTGCATGAATTGGATACACAAGGTGCAAGAAACAATACCATCAGAGAAAATATCTTGAAAATATTCTAATGTTAATCCTTTTTCAATATGCATACTTAATGACAAAATATGGTAAAAAGTATTTCAATTTAACTTAACATAATAAGAATTTAAATATAGTGTAAATATTTAAAATGACTTGTTATAAAACACCATAAGGTTATATTGAATACTGATACTATATTTTTTTCAAAGTTATTCTGAAAATATGTTGAAAGATATTTCAAATATTTTCTGATAAAATATAGTAAAAGTAATTTGAGTAATCATGCTTGAATAAACAAGATATCCTTTAGCATATTTACACCATATGTTTTATTGAAATAATGAAAATATCTTTCACCAAAACATTCAATATACTTTCATTATATTTTTTCATAGCACGTTGTAAAATGCTTTGCTGCTATCTGTTACTATTTAATTCTACTCAATACATCATCAAAAATATTATTAAAACAAGTGACTATATAATATGATAAAAGTATACTGAATTTTTTGGTGAAAAATATTCTTATTATTTCAATGAAAAATGTGGTATAAATATGCTAAAGAAATCTTGTCAATACAAGCATAATTATTTAAGTTAGTTTTACTATATCTTATCAGAGAATATTTGAAATATCTTTTAATGTATTTTCAGAATAACTTTGACAAAAATATAGTACCAGTATTCAATAAAACTTTACAACATTTTATAGCAAGTTGTTTTAAATATTTACACTATATTCCAATTCTCATTACTTTTTACCATATTTTGTCATTAAGTATACAGATTGAAAAAGTATTAACATTAGAATATTTTCAAGATATTTTCTTTGATGGTATTGTTTCTTGCACCTTGTGATATTTATTTGGAACTGACAAAAGTTGGTTCAAACCAGTTGCAACCAGTATATACACTATAGTATTTATATTACTATCATAATAATTAAAATAATTTAACAATGGGGTGAGCCCAAGGGCAAAAGAGCTTAGAAAGTGAGCATTTAAATATTCTGTGGGTGGGCACAGACCATTTGGTCATAGTGGCATCACTTGTAGATACCATTCCCATGACCACCAAACAACACCTTCACTCTGTTCACATCCACCACACACCACCTACCATCAAGGACTGTGGCTACAAATGAACCAACATCAAGAACATCACACAAGATGGCCCAGATGGGCCCAAATGATGGCTGTCATTGTTTGGGCCCATAGTTAAGTTTTTTCAATACTCATTTCAATTTCATTAACTAATGAACACTTTAGCTTTGTTTTTAGGTTCTAACAATGAAATCACCCAACACTACCGACACCACTAACACTGACACCCATTGCCCACACTGACACCCATCACCAATGCCACCAACACCACCAACACCCATTGCTAATGTCATGACTGCAGACCACCCCACATCCACCTTGTGATATGGTGATGATGGACGAATGACCAATGACAGGGACGACCAGTGACAGGGACGATGAACACAGGACCACAAGCGACCAACAATAGGAATGACCACCAGCTATTGATGAAGATGATTAGCAACTAATGACAGTGTCAACAAATGGCCAATAACAGGGACAAGAAACACCCAACAACACGGACTACTAACAACTAATGACTAGGACAACAAATGGCCAATGAC
>QMFE01000495.1:0-10855 GCA_003314665.1 Tricholoma sp. MG77
AAAACAAGTTTCTGAGGCAGTGTTTCTGTGGGAAACATAGGTCAGTCCCAGCAGTGTAAACCAATCCTAAACACCCCTAAAATGCTATGTCGTTATATCCCCCTCATCACGATACCCCGAAATGACTACCCTACCCCTCTGGGCTTATGGTGACTATAGAAACTACGTCATTGCCGAGCCCAGTAAAGTGCCGGCTTTGAACTTTGAAGACCTTCCAGGCATCAGGAAAATCCAACATCAACTTAATCAACTTAATCTCAACTTAATTGACTTAATCTCAACTTAATCACACTTACAGAAAAAATTAAGCAGATTTAAGTAAACATTGATTAAGCAAAATCTGCTTAGAATAAGTCAATAAGGAGGGTCTCTTGCTGCATCAGCTTATTTTCCCCCTTATTTCACTACTTACTAAGGGCCCGTTCAGGTCCCCGGTATAGCTCTGCCTTGCCATACGCCTTCGCTTTGTAAGCTACGAAAATGATTGATTTCTCGGGACCTTCCGAAACACGTAGTGTGTCACACCAAGTAACGGTTCTGTATCACATAGTAAACTGACATGGAGGGGGGTAATGCGAGCCATTGAGCATGTCGGGTATTTAGTAAAAATTATAATTATACTCTTTATCTATGAGATTCATTTTCGTGTACACAAAAATCATAACAAGTGCATCCACAACACAGAAATACTTTTGACAACAGTCCACCAGCAATCAAGCTTGTCAAGTTCAAAAAGATAATTGTTGAAAAATTATACAAATATATATATATTCACTTTTGTCACTTTGTGTGTTGTGAAGAACAGGGATGAAGAAGTTACTGCAGTTGCGTCTTGGGTGACATCAACTCGGGGTTCTCGGCCTCATCTTATGATGATGAATTTAATGTCGAGAAAGATTACAAATACAATACAAAGGTTATAAATGAATAAAATAATGATTGTAATTCAAAATTTAGCCAATGTCGACGATGGCGAACCTCGGAGCATGATGGTCACAACTGCTTGGCCTGCCGAGGTTCCATCAGCGGGATTTGAATTATGTCATCTGGGGGTTTGGCTGCCAGGAGCTGACCAAGGCGTACACCCTGAATTTTGGCAGGGGAGCCGAGCAAATACCGGGGACCAGAACGGGCCCTTAGCAGCCTTACCAACTTAGTCTGGCAAGGATCAGTACTTAGGGGGTTGCCTACCCATGTCATTAAGGAACTTAAGTAGACATTAAGCAGTGATCTAAGTATGAAAAGTGGAGATATTAAAGAACATATATTTGGCTATTTAATTACATAGTACACGGTGGTAGCACCATTGCTACTGTTTTCCTGCTACAATCATCCCCACTCCCTTCATCGTCACCACTCCCCCATCATCCCACTTGGCACTATCCCATCCCCCGCTCTCCATGCCATTCGCCTGCTATCATCGTGGTTGGGCGGCCCCATCTCCGTGGTTGTCGATGTCATCTAAAAACACCCGCACTCCACCCTACAAGCAGTGGCTCGTAGGGCTAGAAGCCGGTGTATAGTCAATGCCATTGGCATGTGGTGCTGGTGCAGGTGCCGGCGTACCCGTTGTTCCTGGTCGTTCATCCTCCTTGTGATAGGCAATTAGCACCACCCATCCACCCTGTGAGCAGGTGCTCACAGTGGTGGAGGGGGTCTCGGTCTTGTTCTGCTGACCTAGGGGTCCCCAGTGTTGTTGGCTGGGAGCAGTTGTCCCTCGGCAGATTTGTGTTGGCATTGTGCAGTGTTTCCTGCATCGAGGTAGGTAGGGGGTCAACTAAGATGTGGCGGGTTTATGGGAGTGATGGTACATACCTGGCAGGTATCCCCCTCCAGGGATATCCCTACTCCAAATTGACAGCCTCGCATCCGTCTTGATGGACAGGTAGTGCTTGAAGGTCCGGTTGCTAAGACCGGAAAATAACCGATGACCGAACCGAACCATAACCAATGTAACCGCAACCATGGTCACAGTTACAGCGATTCACGATCAGTAACGGTCAACGGTTCTGCCAGATTGGCGGACAGTGTGTGACTGTCTAGAACCGGTCATGACTGGTCTAGACCGCGTTGCCAAGGTACGTGATCTAACTCGATCATTTATCAACAATCAATATTCAATGTTGATCAACAATCAACATTCAATGTTGATCAATAATCAACATTCAATGTTCAACAATCAATATCAACGTTGATCAACGACGACCACCACCACCCACAGTCTCGCCTTCCACCTCTCCCACCTCTCTGCCCCCCGTCAGTGGCCACACTGTGGCAATGGTGCCATGTCATATGTGAAACAGGGCCCAGACGACGATACAGCATCGTTTGGGCCCCAGGTAAATTTATGATTCATTGTTTTCAACTAACTAACATGTTTCTTTGCTTTTTAGGTTATAACTTTATGATAACGACATTACGGTCCCCGACACAGCTACCCCAGCCCAACACCATGCCCACTCCATCTGCCACCCGCCGCTATGAGCCTCTGCTCGTAGGGTGGAGAACAGAATGAGGATGAGGATGAGGATGAGGATGCACCACCAACATCGCCACTGCCAACGTTAACGCCAACACCGCCAATGCCAATGCCAACACCAGTGCCAACACCGACACCACCAGCATCAATGCCAATGCCAACACCACCAACAAATGAGATGAGGACGAGGACGAGGACACACCACCAACATCGCCACTGCCAACGCCAACACTGCCAATGAGGGGCAACAAAACAACGGAACAACAAAACAGGGGGACAACAAAACAACGAAACAGCACAACAATGACAATGACACTGACACCAACACCAACACCAACACTGTAGGAGGGCACTACAGCCATAGGGGGGGGTCTTCCAGACTGTGGCTGTGCCATTATCGGGGTTTCCTGAGATATGTTACTAGTGTTACAGGTAGTCACAGCCCTTCAGCTTCTTCACTTTGCACTACGTTGGTATCAGACCTATATACTTGGTTCTGTGTACTCTTGTGCCACCTGAGTCTCTCTGACCCCCTACCCACCATCTTACAAACACCAACAACAACACCAACACCAAAAACAACACCGACAACAACAACACAAAACAATGAAATGGCGGGACAACAAAACAACGAAACGGCACGACAACGACACTGACACCAACACCAACACCAACACTGACAACGACAATGACACCAGCAACAACAACAACATCGACAACGACAACGACAACGACACCCAAGCCCCATCACTGAACAACGACCCAGTGCCCGCTTCCAGCCTCATGAGCTACTGCTTGTGGGGTGGATTGTGGGTGCTCATGGCTCATGATGGGATCACAATGATGACGACCCCCTCCCTCGCTCAAAGCACAAGACGGAGGGGGCTATTTTCTTTCTTTTTCTTTTCTTTGTATTAATGATATTTTACATATGACCCCCCCCCCTCACACAACATGCAGGAGGAGGGGTTTTCTTTTTCTGTACATACAGTAGTTGGTAATTAAAAAACTAGACAATATCTAGTTCAAAACTGGTTCGATGCCAACTGGTTTTTACCGGTTCGGTCATCGGTTATTAGAAAATTTAAATATATGTGACCAGTCTCGGTCTCGGTCATGGCCCAAGTGGGCGAAAGACTGTGACCGGACTGGACTTTAAAGCACTATGGGCAGGAGGGGGGGGTGCGTGGCCGTTGTTGGGCATGGCTGACCACTCTATACAGCTGGTGACTTGGAGACCCACCTACGATTCATTATATTTTCCACGTTCTTCCATGAGCTTGCTCATTGGTTGACCTGCCAAATTTTTGGCACAAGACTTAGACCCCCTCATGAGATACAAGAATTGGTTTGGGGGCACAGTTGGAGATACCAGGGAAGGAGCAAGGGCTGAGGCTGGCTACATGTTTGAATCTCACCTTTGGGAAGGCATCCTCAGTTGGGGTGGAACCAATCAGGCATGGCCACAGGGACAAATTACAAGAGTTCACAATGCTAATCCAAATGAATGAACTACTGTCCAGTTCTTGATGTTGCACCAGAGACTATATGGCAGCCGCTAGGGATCTGCATGGGTTTAGTGACCCGCATGGGTTGGCAGGTATGGGTCAGCATATTGGTACCCACAACCCATCACCAACCCGCCACTAAGAGAGGGCCCACTAGTACTAGTATTAAACCATTAAATAATACTACTTAAAGTTTAAATACACTTAATTGAATGTGGGGATCGCCCCACCAAGAACATTGAAAATGGGGGTTTATATATCCCCTCCATTGTGCACAGACCATTTGGCCTTGTTGTGCACACAAACACGTGTCCATGTATAGATTCCAAGCCAAAATCACTTGCCAACTATCTTATCCATATCAGTGACAGTATACTTCTTGTCTGCCTCCACACCAGGATATAACTTGTATAGTGCTTCCTTCCATAGGTTGTAGGTGCCTCCACCATAGGTAGGTATAGCTTGCCAAAGCTCAGCTGGTTCGAAGTCCAAATAGTGACAGGCCTGAGCCTTCTTTTGTATATCATCCGTGATGTTAGCTGCTGTTAACAAATTCTCTAGCTCTGAAAAATAGCGGCGCAGTTCACACGGCTGGTCAGGCGAGAACTTTGGAGCAGTCACATGACCTCTAGCTGGCATAGGAATTGGAGGTAAAGATGCCATTGGTGGTATTGGTGGTGGAGATGGTCTGGGGTTGGGGTAAGAGATGATAGAGCTGATGAGGAAGATGATAGCAACGTGGTTGGCATGTTTGTTAAAGGGGTAAGTGATGAATCTGTTGTGGTAGGTGGAGTGGGACTAGGGGATTGATCAAGTGTGGCTGGTTGCTGAACTATCTGTGAGATAGTGACAAATGGATTGTTGTATACTTCCATAGCAGATTGGTAACTTGAAGGAAAAGCGCTATGATAGGCGTTTATAAATTCCTGTCAAACTTGGTCTGGATCTGAATAGCTATAAATAGAGGAAGGGCTTGATGAAGACAGGTCCAATGAAATCTTTAAAGACCCCTTGTGGTGGGCTCCACAGTTGATGGTCGTCTGTGGCTCTCCCAGAGGGAAACACACAAATTTGACGGTGTGCTAAGGGGTGTTGGTTCAAAGGGTCTCGGTTTCTCTCTTTGAAATGAGGTCCTCTGACAGTGTAGCAACACTAGCTATGGTCTAGCAAGTGAGCGATGTAGCTAGCTAGTTGCTAGAAGCACTAGCTAAAAGATAGGAAGCGCTAGCTAAAATGCTAGGAAACGCTAGTGTAGTTAGTAGATTAGCTCTATATGGACAGGACTACAAGACTTGGTTTTGGTTGAAGGAATACTCAGCTAAACATTTATTAACATAGGTAGGGCGAGGGTAGAACATAGTTTCTTAGATGAAGACATAGGCTTGGGCGAAGTAGCAAGTAGCTAAGACTTTTTCTGATCTTAGCTCTGAGACAAGGGCTGAACGATGATTGGTTGTGGTCTACTGAGTATGTACAAGTGTTTTTATATGTTTTCTAAGTATGCGTGGCAAAATGAAGAGTTAGCTAGCTGTTACCATAGCGAAGAATGACTGCGCATATGCGCCCATGTCTGTCAAGTTGGTGTCGGTTCTTCAGTAGCTAGAAGCACCAATGTGATGCTAGCTGTTCCTTGTGGCATTGGGTGACTAAGCAAAATGTGCTAGCAGAAATGTTGGATGCCAGCTAGCGAATCGCTAATGCCACTATGACTCGCTAGGAGTCACTATGCGCTAGCTAGATGGTAGGAAGGGTTGTCGAACAATTGGAGAGGGTGGAATAGAGTGGAGAAATCCATAGATAGTCAATCCGAATAGAACCCATGAACTAGGTGATACTTCTATCGCAGCTAGTCCCCATAGAAGGCGCTATATACATTTTCCGTGCCCAGGCGCCGCTTGCATGCATCAACGACATCGTTGATCATTGATCATTTATATGTTTACACATGTTTGTACACTCACCACGACGCCTCCCTCCCTCCTCTCTGCTCTACCGCCACCACCACTGTGTGCACACCCTCCACCACTGTTCCCATGCTTATTCCACCATCTCCACCAACTGCAAACAAGCCAGCTGGACAGAATGCAGGCCCAAACGACATTTATCATTGCTTGGGCCCCATGTAAGTTTTTTTCTCTTTTGTTTGTTGTTTTTTCTGAACTAATTCATTGTTTTTCTACTTTATTTAGGAACTAAACTACACCTACAACAGGTGTCGACACGACACAAGCCACCCCACTGATGGCTGCCCAACCCCCCTCCTCCCTGTTCAAGCAGGATGTGAGCCTGTCGATAAGGGTCAGGAGCACAGAGAGGGACGCCAAGAGACCCCAGGAGGGGGATACCTGCCCTGTAGCAACCCCCGTATGCAAACCATGTCACACTGACATGCTCAACCCCCCCCAAGCAGAATTCCACGACAATGCCGACCCACCACCCAGTCCCACCACTGCAAGCCCCTGCTTGCAGGCTGGGAACTGCAAGTGGATGACGGCAGGCACCGATGACTCGAACAAGCACCAGGGCCCCACAACAACGAGGAATGGCCCCAGGACCCCAGGATGACGACAATGTGACAACACCAGCACCCCAAATGACAATGGCAGCACCAACACCAGCACCAGCACACCCAAATGATGGGAAATGACACCGTGGGCCCCATCACTACCCAAGGCACCAGGGTCCAACCACAGCGATGAACGATACACCACCTGTCTCCAACCTCATGAGCAACTGCTCATGGGGTTAATCGCAGGTGGACCAACGACAATGACAACTGAGGGGGATGGGAGTGATGCTGAAGAGAGAGGGGAGACAACAATGACCACACAAGAGGGGGGATGACGACAGGGGAACAATGACAAGAGTGGGGATGACGACACCACCACAGACACCAACACCAGGCCCAGAAGACACTTGTCTCCTGGGTGTTTTTCTTTCTTTCTTTTGTCTGGCCCAGGGGACATGTGTCTCCTGGACCGTTTGTTTTTTGTTTTTTGTTTTTCCTTTCTCTGGGCCCACCCACAATCCACCCCACACCTACAAGCACCTGCTCATAGGGTGGTTCAATACTTGTAGTTAAGTATATAATTAAATAAAGGTACTTTTGTTAATATGACCCCTGATAAAACCTGTACCCGCTGTGACCTGTGGCTCATGACCCGCAGGTTGTGGGTATGGGTACAGGTACGCTCAAAAGTACCCATGGGTTACCTGTGCCATTGCCTAGCAGCCACTGAAGGTTGATAATATGTGTGCACTCTATATTACGAATATATCATATAAGGCTCACATTGTCATCTAGATGATGCCGCCCTTACAACTCAGATGAGTGGGGTTGTTCAGGTCACACCTTTTGCACCAGACATGCTCTGTCAAGCATGGCTCATGTAGCAAAATGGCCATCCTTTTCGGATGACTCAGTATTTACTGAACATTTTGTAGCAAGCTCATCAGCAAACCCTGATAATTTCCATAGACAAGGTTTAGTGTTGCTAATGGCTAAGCTGGTCAATTTTGAAAAATTGTGATAGTGCCTGAAGTAAAGTATGTAAAATTCTGAGAATATTTGATGGGGTAGATACCCCCCAAAGCTGGGGGGTCCTCTGCCAACGCTAAGCGATCTGTGTAGCTGGTGTTGAGATATTGACCGGCTCGCAAAATGGCTAAATTTTGAGCTGTTTTCCAAGCTGGTCAATATCCCTTCAACAACTAACCAGATCACTTAGCATTGGCAGAGGACCCCCTGTCTTTGGGGGGTATCTACCTTATCAAATATTCTCAGAATTTTACATATTTTACTTCAGGCACTATCGCAATTTTTCAAAATTGACTGGCTTAGCTGTTAGCAACACTAACAAGGTCCATACCTGTGTAGTGCTATGCAGCACTATGCAGCACTGTGGAGAATTTTTGTACCCATAGTTACTGTACAGTGCTGTACAGCACTGTATAGCACTATGTAGGTATGGACCTTTGCTATGGAAATTATCAGGGTTTGCTGATGGGGCACTGACAGTGTTTGCACCTAGTAGCAGCTGCTACCTTACATAAGGTAACAGCTTGCTACCATTACATAATCTTTCTTCCAATTATATCCAGTAGCAGCCATTATGTAAGGTAGCAGCTGCTACCTTGCCCATTATGTATGTACTGTCCCACAGTCCTCTTGTTACAATCAACTGTATTCTGAATCTTCTTCTGCAAGTTCCCCAAGCCTGATTGACAGATAGAGGTAAAGATGTATGTGTTGCAAGGTATTGTTGATGTTAAACTCATCCCATTGGGCATTTCCCCTCAGGATCATAACTGATAAGGCTGTAACTGCAGTTTCTGTATTTGCTAGTTTCATTTTCATCATGGATGGTATGAAATTCTATGAAAACTATATTGAGTTAAGGAAAATGTCTCACCGATGTATTTTCCATTATCTAGACTATGATGAATTGGAAATGTAGAGTGTGGAGGTAGGCAGAAATGCTCCTCATGCAGAAATGCTTGCATAGAATGTGGAAGGTATGATTGCAATGGCAAAGACAGTTGACATCCTAGTTGGGCTTGCCAGTGGCATCAGAGTACAGAAGGTAATCAAAGCACTGAGGTGTAGGTTGGAAAATATGTTTATAATGTATAAATAGTGTAAATAGTAGTCTCTCTTCTCTTCTCTTTCTCTTTCCTTTTTTGGTATATTTTCAATAATTTATGTCAGCCAGGTGCAAACATAGTCACAGTGCCTTGCTGATGCTGGTCTGATTGCCTTGCCTCAATGTGTGTGCCATTATCAACCCCCTATTCTTTGATTCTATCTTTTTCTTGATTGGTCACCCTAGAGTTATGATACCATTAGTAGATTCCCCCCACCTATATGTCTGTCTTTTTCATTCTGGTGGCGGTAGAGTGAAAAAGTACATATTAGATAGGATTCTTCAATTCTTTTTCTTGATTGATCACCTTAGAGTATATGATACCATTAGTAGATTTGCCCCTACATATATCTGTCCTTTTCATTCTGGTGGCAGCAGAGTGAAAAAGTGCATATTAGATAGGATTCCCGAGTTGAAGTTTTGCATGGGCATAATATCATGAATGGATAAAGATTTGTTCTCTGTGCGCCTCTGTGCCTCTAATTCTAAATACAATTTGATATGAGGTAAGTAGGTAAGTATGTCCAAATAGTCCTTCCACAACACTGACTGGGCAGGTAGGGATGCAGATATAGGTAGATGGAACATAGGGTGTCATTAAATTTCGTTAGTAGGGCTTGTGAGAGGATAGTGGTGAGGGTGGGTGCAGGAGAGGAGAGAGGGTGAGGTATGGCAAAAAGGCATGGCAAGGGCATGGCAAGGTGAAAAGAGGAGATAGGACCAACACCATGCCATTGCAAGGAAACAGCTTTGTCTGGCAGCACACACTGCAGACATTGGCCCATAAAAGTGCTGGATATAAGAAGGGTATATTGGGAATAAAATTAGAAAATATTTCCAGTTTAGTTGGCTGATAAGATAAAACTTGTATTTATTTAAAATTTGTCCTGTTATCAATACACCATATGTGGGCAAGATTTATGAGGAAGAAATTGATAATATGTTCATCATAAGTGCAGTGTATAAAGGGAAGATATTTTCAAAATTTGTTCACCATAAAAGCACAGAGAAAACATAGAATATATTGTAAAACATATTTTGAATATATCCTGAGGATATACAAGCTTATCTCTCTGTGATCTATCTGTCAGATAAACAAGAAACAAAGTCTAAATTTGTTTTCCAATATCTTCATGGAATAAATTGTAAAACTAGTACTGATCAAGCCTATATTTAGATTAGCTGCCATGTGTATACAGGTATACTTCATACTGGCTTGAATGACACTGCATGCCTGTGCTGTGGAAGCTCCAGTAGTAAGTATGGGCTATGAAGCAGCCATATTACTTCAGGCAACCCCCCCTAACCCCCTCCTTAGGGTAGATCGTCACACCAAGAACTTAGACTACCCTAAGGCTTGTCTGGTTGGGCCATGGCTGCACCTGGCATGAACAAGTCCTCGTGAGACATCAGGAAAACTGAACCATTAATGTTATTTATTAGCTATTACCATTACATTTAAGTCTCCATCGTTCGAAATGAGCAACAGGTGTATGAAAAAAGAAAGCAAATTACCATAGAAAGGGGCCATTAAATAAGCAAACACTGCCTTGCTCTCCAGCGAAGCGGCACCCCCTCACATGCATGAGAAGGTGCATGGCTGTCGTCATCACCTGTCCTGGCCTGGCCCTGTCATCAGCATGTGATTGGTGGTTTTGTAGTTGCACGCCGCCCTGCCGTCACCACCTCTGGTGTCATCGACCCCCTAGCATTGCGGTGGTGCCACTCTTCTCATCATTGTTAGCACCCGCGATCCCCCCTGCTCACCACTGCTCGCAGGGGCAGGGCAGGTGCTGGGTGCTTGCCATCACTGTTGCCATCCCCCCTTGTCATCGCTGTTGTCTTCTGTATCATCTTCTCCTTGTCTCCTTCATCATTGTTGTTGGTGCCCGCTCCGCCCTCGTTCGTTGTTGTCCCTCCCGTTGTCATTGGTGTCAGCTTCCAGTTGTTGTCCTCATCTCCTCCCATTGTTGCTGTTGTTGTCTTCTCCTCCACTTGGCCATCGTCGATGTTGAACCCCTGTTGTCATCATTGTCAGTGATTTCGTTGGTCATCTCATCGTCTGCCTTCACTTGGGTCATCGTCATTGGTCACTAGCACCCGCGATCCACCCTGCGAGCAGGTGCTTGCAGCGGTGGTAGTGGTGGTGTTCCCCGTCCCCGTTCTTCTCCCCTGCAAACCACCCTACGAACAGATGCTCATAGGCGTGGGGCGGGTGACATTGT
>QMFE01000498.1:0-10841 GCA_003314665.1 Tricholoma sp. MG77
ACCATTAAGTGGTTGAAATATAGGATGGTTTTCCTACCCTGTGGGTCTCACAGTGATAGCTAGTGCCAATATGATCGTCTGTGAGAATTTGTCGAAGATCGTGTTGAGATCGTCCGCCTTAATACCAGAGTGGACTGGCGGGGCAGGCTGTAAGGTCAATGATGGGAATGCACTAGCTGCTGCTCCTTCCAAAATATGGGCGGCAGCACTATGGATGTCTGACATCTTATATGCATCCCTAACGTTATGGTCAGGGACCTTGATCTCTAGCCTTTGCTGTATCCTCTCTAGTAAAGTTGCTTGAAACCCTCAAATAAACGCCTGGTTTTGTTCCTTCTTGGTAAGATGCCCTTTCTCGATAAGAAATTTTGTGACTGCAAAGAAACTCCGATAATAGCTGGCTAGATCCTCAAGAGTATAGATACCAGACTGATATTGTTTGCCAACTAGCTTGTCCATGTCAGCGATGGTATACTTCTTGTCTGCTTCTGCACCTGGATAAAGCTTGTATAGCTCCTCTTTCCAGTCATCATAAGAAACTCCAGCCATGAAGCTTGGAATGTTCTGCCATAGGTCCGCTGACTCAAAATCTAGATACCGACAGGCTTGCAACTTTCTTGTTTGCCCATCTGTTATTGCCGCTACCCCGAAGAGATTTCCTAACTCTTCAAAATAGCGGTGTAGCTTGCACGGTTGATCGGCTGAGAACTTTGGCGCAGTGCTATGACCTTTAGTGGGCATAGGAACTGTCGGCATAGTGACTGTTGGTGGTGGCTGTGGGATCTGTGTTTGACTCATTTGTGGTAAAGGTGGTGGATAGGTGTACTGAGTTGGAGCTGGAGTTGAAGTCAAAGGGTTCATAATTAGCGGAGCGGAATTTCTAGGAGCTGTTGTCGGTGTAAAGACTGCTGGGTGAAGTCTGAATGGCTGAGCTGGAAATAGGTGACTGAAGATCTGGGCTGGTGGAGTAGGATCTGTCGGAAATGTAGATCGAAACACATTTTCGAAGTTCTGCTGGAGCTGGTTCTCGTCTGTGGGTGTAGAAGGACTAGTTGAAGGCAGGTCCGATGAAATCTTTGATTACACCTCGCGGTGGGCTCCAGAAATGATGGTTGTCTGCGCTCTCCCAGAGGGAAACACACAAAACAACTTGATCAACAGGTAGTTAGTTCAAAGGGTCTCTGTTTCTCCCTTCAATAAGAGCCTTCTGTGTCGTAGCTTGCCTAATAAACTACCTGCTGGGTCTAGGTAATGCTAGCTTAGCTTAGCTTGCACTAGCTGTGCTTTGGTCCTTCTAGCTAATAGCTAGCAGGGTTAGAACTGTTTAGTAGGAAAAGCGGAGTAGGTCGAGTGATGTAGGAAGGTGAGCAAAGGTGATATTACGTAGCTACTGTGTTTCTTGATGATGTTGCTAGACAAGGTTGACAAAGTTCGAGTGAAGAGCTAAGATCTTTTCTGATCTTTACTATGAAGTGAGGGGGATAAAGTGTTGAGTCTCTATTTCCTAATTTTCGATGACTATGTACAGGCCTTTTATACTAAAAATCTAAGCGCTAATGGAATAAAGAAAAGTCCAAGAAGGCTGTAATTAATACGAACTAAAGAATGAATTGATTCTATGCACCGCGTACCGCTAGACCATTACCTAGAGTTACCATATCAAAAACTGCCTCACAAATGTGCCCACAACCGCTAGCCCAAGTGTGGTCTGATGGCTATGTTAACACAGCTAAGCGCAGTCGGGTGACTAAGTGGGTCTTCAGCGAAATAGCTAGCGATAGCTAAGTGAACGCTATCTTTAACCGTTGCCATAAGTGAGGAGCTAAAGCTGCGAGAGTCAAAAGAATGTTGAGGGAAGGTGATTCTGTGGATGAATGTCACTGTGTGGTGCATAAGAGTCATCCTGTAGAAGATAATAAGCTAGGTGATATCCAGTATCGCAGCTAAGCCTCGTAAAACACTGTATATACAGATTCCGTGCCCAGGTGTCGCTAGCGCGCATCAGTGAGGGAGGGGGTTGTTGTTGTTGTTGTTGTTGTTGTTATTGTCCAGAACAGAAGAACACACACCCCCCCACCACTTGTGTTTGTAATGAGGGAGGGGGTCGTTGTTGTTGCCCATAAAAGAGTATAACCCCTCCCTCATGTTTAAAGTGAGGGAGGGTGGTGGCTAGTTGTTGTTGTTGTTGTCAATGTTGTTGCTGTAGAGCAAGGGAGGGGAATGGCATGGCTGTAATCGCTGTTGTAGTAATAGTTGTTGTTTTTGAACCAGAACCCCCTCCACTCGTATTTAGAACAAGGGAGGGCGGTGGTGGTGGCCATAGTCATGTAGAACAAAAGCAAAGACCCATCCACTCACATTTGCAGTGAGGGAGGGGTTGTTGTTGTTGTTGTTGTTGTTGTTGGTGTTGTTGTTGTTGTTGTTGTTGTTGTTGTTGTTTGGAGCAAGGAAGTTGAAGTTGAAGTTGTTGATGTTGATCAACAAGGTCATTTGATCAGTCACCTGACTAAATGACTGGTACTGTGATACCCGTAAAACTGTGGAAAAGGGTACCATATTGCCCAGGTATGGCATCTCCCAACCCCTACCTGTACCCGAGCATACCCGTAACCACATTGTCACGGTGTTACCCATACCCATGTCATGCCTTACTCATGGGGTAGATAATGGATCAGGACAACAACAAAATGGGACAATGGCCAATGACAGGGACAACAGGGCAGGGACAGGGGTGGACAGTGAGGCAAAGATGATGATGGCCACCAGTACCCCACCGCTGCAAGCAGCTGCTTGCAGGGTGGAAATGGGCAACTGGCATGGTGAAGATGGGGAGGGCACAACAACACAAAAAAATGGGATGACACCAACATCAATAACGAGGGGATGGACGACAAGATGACAGGGACCAGGGGACAAAGACCAACAATGAGGAAGATGATGATGAGGACAACCACAAGACAATGATGAGGGCAACAAGCACAAGACAATGACAGGGACAGGGACATGGACAGACAATAACACAACATGACCAAAACAGGGCAGGGGACGATGAGGATGGAAGAATGGAAGGTGCAGGTGATGGATACAGCGCCATATGACGAGGAACACAAAAAAGGGCCCAAGAGACATCAATGTCTCTTGGGCCATAGGTAAGTTTTTTTCTTTGTTCAATTCATTTTTTTGTTACTAACAAAACTATTGATGATGATGACAATGACTACCCCAGGCCAAAATGGTGACAGACAACACATCACCTGCCCCCAGCCTCATGAGCAACTGCTTGTGGGGTAAATTGTGGGTGGAACGGCAACAGTGTTCATGATTAGTGTTACGAACCGAGAGAACGTGCATAGGAAATGGATGGAACAGATGACGGACAGACACACGAGGTGATGTGAGCTGGGAATGGATTGCAATGGATGTATCGCTTGCTGTGTGAGCACGGGAGCATGCGCATGCATGTGGGAACAAGCGTGAACAGTTGTGGAAGGTGTAGCAGTAGTGCGAAGACATGAACGGAGTTGCGTGCAAGATTGAGCGCTGATGTGCGGAGAGCGAAGCAGATGCAGAGGTGCTTGCAGAAGAAGCTGTAGTGAATGTAAGCCTACTCACCCAAGAGGGGAGCATACACAGCTTCGGAGAACTGGTGGACATATGGGCTAATGGCTTCAACCATGCAGAGCAGGCCGGTTGCGCCCTGACCTAGCAACCAGCCCGTATTTCGGAATTAAGTGAAGAGGATGACTAAGAGTAAGAGAGTGGATGAGACTGAGTTCAACGACGGATGTATTGCAGCAGTTACGCGTGGGAACACGCAGGTAACAGACAAGTACAAAGTACAAGCAAGTTAGAGTTACAATGGAAACGAGGTTGTATTGAAGTTGATAACAAAGCTAAAGGATAAGAGTGGGAGCTACAGCTATTTAACGAGCGCGAGAGCGCAAAGAAGCACGGCGCTCCACGATTACATAAGGCAGGAACAGAAAAACATAATTGAAATAGTAGTGAATGAATTTCAAATGAATGAATGAGATGAACTAAGAATATGAACATGAAATAAGGATTGCAAATTCGGTTGCACACAGCATGACCCAGGATAAGTGCTATGTGCGAGGTGAGAGCGCAGTGGAGCGGATCAGATGATGGCGGAGCCACGTGGTGCGGGCGTGGAAAATAGCTCGCACAAGAATAGATATGGGTTGCAATGCAAAATGAGGTTATTGCACGAAAACAGATGCACAAGGTGCAGGAAGCTCAGGAGACAAGTGGAAGCATGGCATGCGTGACAACGCTTGACTGTGCAGCAGTGCATGGGAGCGCGGAGATCATGAATGGATAAACTTTGACCATGGTGATAATGCAGAAGTGCTCGCACAAGCATAGCAGCATGTAGAGAGCAAAGTGCTAGCTGGAACAACTTGTAAATTGGCAAGAGGGTTCTAGGGGGTGTAGGGAATAGTCACAGGTGTGACAGATGTCATGGGGAGCATAGGAAAATGTGTGACAATGAGGGGGGTAGTTATGGATCATAACAACTAGGGACATGGCAGGCTTGTGGATATGAGGAGACAGCACCCCAGCACCCAGCTCCCACCACTGCGAGCCCTTGCTCACAGGGTGGAACAGGTGCTAATGGGCCTGCCACCATCTCCACAATGACAACAAGAAAGAAGGGGGAGGGGAGGGAGGGGAGGAAATGATGATGATGATGCCAACACCAACACCAATGGCACCAGCACTGCCAACACAGGACAGGACAATGACAGGGATGAGGGGGAGACAACAACACCCATGGCACCAGACCCCTCCACTTTGAGCAACTGCTCGGAGGGAGGAAGGCTGGTGTGTATGGGTGTTGACAGGGAGAGGGGGACCAACAATGGGGGTTGATGATGACGACGACAGCACCCCCACCACCGCTGTGAGCAACTGCTTGCAGGGTGGATATAGGGTGCCAAGGAGGCGATGTGATGGGGGGCTGACTTGTGGCACAACACAACGGGAGGAGCCACCACAACATGGTAAGGAGGGCCACAACAGGGCACCACCTGCCTTCCTGTGTGTGGCCGTTTACTTCGTTTTTCTTTTTTTTGTAGTTATTTTTGTCATAGTACAAAGAAGTATATATATTTACTAAACACTATTAACAAGTTTGAAGACTATGAGGAGATACTACCCATTTTAGTGACTGGCAGCTCATGAAAAAAATTTCACCAAGTCATTTGAGGGGGAGTTTGAATATGCTGAGCACTTGCCAGCACTGCTGAGAACCATGTAAAATGCATTTTTGCATCATTTTTGTTATTTTTGCTTTCCAGGGTGTTCACAGTAGCCATTTTTCACATCATTTTTTGTTTTATTTTTTGGATCATTCTGATCATTCTTCTGCCAAAAATGAAGCCAAAAATGAGCCAAAAATGGCTACTTTGAACAACCCTAATACCTGGAGGGAATGAATACAATCTACAGAGGGAATAAATTTCATCCCAGGGTGGTATATCTATCAGCTGGTAATTGTATGATGCCATGGTATCATTTTCATTTTTTAAAGGTATGAACCGAAGTGGTGAAATTCATGTCGAAAATGGCATGTTTCATACCCTGACATGCATACCATGACATAGACAATTCATCCACTACAGGTTGATTTTCCATAGCCTATTCAGTAACTACATACTTTGAACAGCTGAATTTCCATTATCCATGGACCAAAAATCATTCATTATTTGATATATAAAATACAAAATAAAATACACCCCTCCTCGTTGCATGGCCTCATCGCATTGTCTGTCAGCTCCTCATCATTTCGGCCCTTTCTTTCCCTGGCATGTGCTCACACCAGCCTCTCCTTGGCCTGTACCCATCCCCTCACAGGGTCTTCAACTCATGTCCTCATTTGTCCACCCTTGTCCCTATAAATTAGACTGTTAGTTTTAAAAGTAAAACAGCTTGAAAAAGAAAGAGAAAATACCTATTCAGCCAGGAGGTGATGCCCCTCCTAGCCCATTGGTGGTGTTGTGCTGGTGGTGCTGCCCCTGCTGCCATTGGCGCTGGTAGCCTCTTCATGGCCATCCTCTCACATTGGTGGTGTCTGGCCCATACTTGTTGTCATTGTTGTTGCTTGGTGGTGGTGGTGTTGGGGTCTTCTTGTTGCTGATGCTGCTGCCATTGTTGTTGCTGCCATTGGTGGTTGGTAGTGGTGGTGGTACATGGGGTTGGTCCTGTTGGTGTAAAATAGATGTTATTAGAATAAAAATGAACAAAATAAAATAAAGGGAGGGGGCTCAGGTGAGCCCCTCCCCATCCTTGCCCGTTTCCCTCACATCTCATGCATTGGCTGCAGTCACTGTTGGTGTTGTCATCATCATTGCTGATGGTGAAAGGTGGTGGTGGTGGCAGGGTCACAATTAGCAGGTTCACCCAGTTCCATAGGTGGGATTGGTGGTGGTGGTGGTGGTGATTTGTCATCCCTCCAGCCCTTGGGTCCCTGTCCCCCGTTCCATCATCCCTCATCATCAGCTGCTAGCACCCCATGATCAGTGGCTTGCAGAGCTGGGGGTGGGTGCTGGGTGTTGTTCCTTGGTGTTGGGCTTCACTGTGAGAACCACAGGGTAGGAAAACTATCCTATATTTCAACCACTTAATGGTGTAAAACAATATATTTATGGTATAGTTTTCATGTATTGATAAACCCAAAAATGGAATGAATTTCATCATAAGTTGGCATGAAAATCCACCACTAAGAGGAGTTTTTTTCCTACTTGTAAGGGATGAGTTGATGGGATGAATTCCTCATGAATTTTGTCCTGAGTTCATACTGCACAATGGGATGAATTTTATCTTTTAAAGGGCAAAAATAACACCCCTCTATGCAGGTTGAATTTCATCAACTTTTCAGGGTGGAAGAATAGCAGTTATTCATCCACTTCATGGAGTAGTTTCATCAACAATTTTCATACTTTTAGTAGTCAATTTTCAACCAATTTTGTTACACTACAGTGGGACTTTTTGAAATAGATTTTTTTGGGAGCTACTAGTATACAAAAGCTACTAAAATAAAATAAAACCTCCAGCTTGCGCCTCACATGAGGAAGGTGTTCATGCACACTTGTCCCATTTGTCCCCATCATCCCTGTCCTGTTGTCCTGTTGCCCCATCATGTCCCCAGTGTTGTGTCATCCCCATCACATCCCTAGCATTGTGTTGTCCCCATCACACCCCTGGTGTTGTGTCATTGTGTTTTCCCCATCACATCCCTGGTGTTGTATCATTGTGTCATCCCCATCACATCCCCATTGCCCCTTTCTCTATCATCACACTCCATATCCTGTTATCCACCCCACAAGCAGTTGCTTGTGAGGCTGGGGGCAGGTGGTGTGTTGTTCCTTCATTGTTGCCGTTTCCCCTTGGCCCCCTGGTCGTCCTCGGGTCCTGATGCTTGCCAATGTTGTTGTAGGCTCATAGCTAAGGCATGACATGGGTTACCCCCTGGTATATTTTGGTCAACCCTTACCCATACCTGTGAACACCGTACCCATACGGTAATGGGTGCGGTGTTTCCACAGGTTTGGGTGGGTTTACTATGGGTCTGAGCAGTTTTCACTCGGTTTTCTACAGTTTTATTATAAATATATATAATTAAGCTACAAAACCCTCCACTCGCATTTGTAGCGAGGGAGGGGGTCGTCGTCGTCATCGTTGCCCAGCACAGGAAAAACCCCCACTCACATTTGCAGTGAGGGGGGTGGGTCGTCATCGTCATCGTCATTGTCCAGATCAGAAGAACCCCCCGCTCGCATTTGGAGCGAGGGGGGGGTCGTCGCTGTCGTTTTTGTCGTTGTTGTCACCTAGAATAGAAGTAGAACCCCCTCCACTTGCGTTTGGAGCGAGGGAGGGGGTAGTGATGGCCGTTGTTGCCCAGAAAAGAGAAAGAGAATCCTCCACTCGCGTTTGCAGTGAGGGAGGGGGTAGTGGCGGCCGTCGTTGCCCAGAAAAGAATAAGAGAACCCTCCACTCGCGTTTGCAGCAAGGGAGGGGAGAGTGACGGCCATTGTTGCCCAGAAAAGAAGATGAGAGCCCTCCACTCGCATTTGCAGTGAGGGAGGGGGTGGTGGCAGCCATCGTTGCCCAGAAAAGAAGAAGAGAGCCCTCCACTCGCATTTGCAGCGAGGGAGGGGGTGGTGGCGGCCATTGTTGCCCAGAAAAGAATAAGATACCACCCTGCTCGTGTTTGGAGCGAGGGAGGGGCCGTTGTTGCCGTTGTTGCCTAGAATAGAACAAGAAACCCCTCCACTCGCATTTGGAGCAAGGGAGAGGGTGGTGGTGGTCACCCAGAGCCGTGGCCATTGGTGTTGGTGTTGGTGTTGGTGTTGCCGTTGATGTTGCTGTTGTTGTTGTTGTTGTTGTTGTCGATGTTGTCGATGATTGTTGACGTTGATCAACCAAGTCAGATGATTAGGCACCTGGCTATCAGTACCCGTAAACTGCGGGAATGGGTACAGTATTGCCCGGGTACGGCAACGTCCGACCCATACCTGTACCCAAGCATACCCGTGAGCACATTATCATGGTATTACCCATACCCGTGTCATGCCTTACTCATAGCACCTGTGATCCACCCTGCGAGCAGTCACTTGCAGGCATGGGGTGGCAGGTGCTGGGTTTTGTGCTGCTGCTACTGGTCATTGTCACTGTCATTCCACCCATGATCCATCCCACAAGCAGTTGCTTGTGAGGCTAGGGGTAGTATTTGAAGGTTCAGTCTATAGGACTGAAAACTGAACCGGACTGAACCACGGTCCATGCTGCGGTTTGGTCCATTTGTCTGAAAAAGTGAGTAACCGAAACCGCGGTTCAGTTGCCGGTTCACTCATTTTGAAAACATTTGAAAACCATTATAAGACCAGTTGTAACCGGTTTACAACCGGTCTTACACTTAGATTACATACCCTATAAGAGCACCAAATAGATAAATATATCTATGTACTAATTACATATGTCGTAGAGAAAAAACTGGGGCATGCCTGAATGAATAGAGGGAAAAGTAAGCTGTTTAAATAGCACTGACCATTTGCACCTGTTTGCATGGTCACATGTACTCTCATTTACACGTTTTTGACATGTTTACATCTTTTGTTTATATGTTTACATTTATTTGTACTGTATTGCCACAAGCCACAACATGTTTCGCAACTTGGTTTCTCTCCCCACAACAACAATGGCCTTGTCCACAACTGGGGCACAAACAACATCTGTCATTGTTTGTGCCCCAGGTAAGTATCTTTTACTCTTTGCCTTTCATTTGTAACTAATTATTATCTTGTTTGTTTCTTAGAATCTATGTATATTATAACACTGACAACACGGCACCCACTTCCAGCCTCACAAGCCACTGCTCATGGGGTGGACTGTGGGTGCAGGAGATGAGGACAATGGGACAATGAGGGACGAGGACAATGACAAACAACAAAAGACAAGCAGGGGACAACAACAATGACAAACGACGAGTAGGGGAGGATGACGACGATGAACGACAAGCAGGGGACAACAATGATGATGAACGAGTAGGGGACAACAATGACGACGAACGACAAGCAGGGGACGACAATGATGGTGAATGACAACCAGGGGACGACAACGACAACGAACGACAAGCAGGGGACGACAACGATGATGAACAACAAGTAGGGGACGACAATGACGACAATGAACAACAAGCAGGGGACAACAACGATGATGAATGAGTAGGGGACAACAATGACAATGAACAACAAGCAGGGGATGACAACAACAACGAACAACAAGCAGGGGACAACAACAATGATGAACGACAAGTAGGGGACAACAACAATGACAATGAACAACAAGCAGGGTACAACAACAATGACGAACGAGTAGGGGGCAACAACAATGATGAACGACAAGCAGGGGACGACAACGATTGGGGATGACGACAAGGATAAATGGGGACCATGCGACAGCAACAACGCAACACCCACCCCTCCCTTGCTTGAAATGCGAGATGGAGGGGTGATTTTCTACTGACATGTCTTCCCCAGCACCGCCATCCAGCCTCATGAGCCCCTGCTCGCGGGTGGATTTGATTTCTTGTTTTTTAATTTTGTTTTGTATTATTCTTTTTTCTGTATGTATCTTAGTTACACAAATAGTTGGTATAGTGGAGGGCCTCCACTGCTGTGAGCCTCTGCTCGCAGGGTGTGAATAATAGTTTTAGAATATCTATTTAGTGTTTAACGTAGCCTACCATTTGTATTACTTACATCCCCTCCTCCTCGTCCCCCCATCGTCCTGTTGTTGTTTTGGTGGGGTGTCAGTGTGGTTTGATAGCAGTGTTGCTGTTTACTGTTTTTAACATCGTCGTCATCTCCTTGTTGTCATGCCCTTCCTGTCCTTATATAGTCAAGAATAATAGCAAAATCATCATATACATAATTGAGCCCCCTCCATATGCCCATCTGAGTGAAAATAATACAATGTGACATCCAAAAGCTGTTGGCTCTTTGGGTCCTTCAAACGACACTAGAATGCATCATTATCAAGCACAGGATGATAAAAAACAGTAAAGAACTCACCAAGAAAATCAAACCCCCCTAATACCCCCCTTGAGAAAGATTATAGAATAACTCAAGAGCGCAGCATGCTAAAGCTGTCATCCCTTCGGGCCCTTCAAACGACACTAGAATATGTCCTTATCAAGCACAGAATCATAAAAAAACAGCAAAGAACTCACTGAGAAAATCAAACCCCCCCTAATACCCCCCTTGAGAAATATTATAGAATAACTCAAGAATGCGGGATGCTAAAGCTGTCGCCTCTTCAGG
>QMFE01000508.1:0-25061 GCA_003314665.1 Tricholoma sp. MG77
GCCTCAAGCCAAGCCAAAGCCGCGGCTTTGAGGCCAAGCCGGGCCGGAACAGCACTACCTCAGGATAATTATAGCACATCATCTCACATTCAGATCTCCCACTAGAGGATGTGTTTCTTATACAATTGATGCTTGATTGGTGGACTTCTATTCATCCTATTCTTGGTTTGATGGGCCCAAGATGTTTTGAAAGTCTTTGCTTCGTGATGGATTCCATCAGTATGTTTGATTCCAGTCAATTGATATTCATATGTTTTTTTTTCCTTCTGTTTTTCTAGTAAGCAATATATTGTGGTAATCTACTCAAAATACTGGTGTGGACATGTTTGCACTGCCCATTTCACTCCTCTCACCCTCAACTGGTAGTTGCCCTGTCGTCCTGGGTAGTGTCCATGTGGTTCCTGTAGAAGTGGCATATCCTACATAGCAGTAGAAGTGCTCTCTGAGCTACTGACCTTGGTATGAGTTGAGCTTATGAGTATACTACAGAAGGTGGTGGTTAGAGGAAGACTCTCTTATTAGACATACGAGCGATACATGGGGTTTATATACATATTCTACATGTGTACCTGTGTGTGCATGTTTGTAGTTATGCATATGTGCAATAAGAGTAAATGTAAGTATATTACATAATTGAGGGGTTTAGAATATCCGATTTCAACACCCCCCCACAAGTTGTACTGCCAATTTTTGTGTTCAACTTGGGTCAAAGGTTATTCCGAGTAAATTTCGAAATTTAAGAAAAGGTATGGCGCCAAGGTTCTTTGTGAACATGTCAGCTGGATTTTCTTTTCCTTCTAAGAAGAAGACCTCGATGTCTTCTGCCTCGATACAATCACATACATAGTGGTAGTGAATATCAATGTGTTTTGTCCGTCGTTCTTGAACTGGATTGGATCCGATAAAGATCGATCCTTGGTTGTCGGCACATATCGGTATGCCCTTCAATTTGTATCCAAGTTCACTGAGTAAGGACTGTATCCACTTAATCTGACGTGAAGTGTCAGAAAGAGCCATATATTCGGCTTCTGTGGATGACAAAGCTACAGTTTTTTGTAGGCATGATTGCCAACAAATTATGCCACTGGCAAGTGTAGTGAAAAAGCCAGTTGTGGATTGGTGCTTGATCGTATCAGCAGCCCAATCAGAATCTGTATAGGCCATTAGGCTCTCAGATTTTTGGCCGTCATAGACAATTGCGTAATTTTGCGTTCCGACTAGGTATCACAAAATATGCATTGCTTTGTCTAGGTGTTCTTGGCTGGGATTAGCTGAGAACTGAGACATTTTGATCACAGCGTAAGCTATGTCAGGTCTCGTACCGAGCATCAGATATAATAGTGATCCGATCACTGCTTGGTATTTTTGGTGTAAGGTTGGGTTGACCGTCGCATCATTTGCTGTGGGGTTATAGCCCGCAGGCAATGGAGTTTGTGTGATTTTGGCATTTGTCATGTTAAAGCGATCAAGTATCTTTTTCAAATACTTCCGCTGATCGAGCTTTATTTTGCTCGCTTCTTTGGTAACATGTATACCAAGGAATTCGCTGACTTCGCCTGTGTCACGACATTCCCAGTGCTCAAGGCACGCTTGTTTCTTTTTATCTACGAGAGATTTGTCTGTCCCCATAAACAGACCATCATCAACGTAGACAAGGGCGATAACAACTCTGCCACATTTATCTTTGTAGATAAAAATGCCTGCAGCTGCATAGGCACAATGAAATCCCTGAGTTTTCATGAACACTTCTAGTTCTTTCCACCAGGCTAAAGCGGCTTGTTTAAGCTTGTATAGCGCTTTCTGGAGTGCCATAACAAGGTGTTCTTTGCCAGTTAGAACGAAGCCTTCAGGTTGTTTCATATATATTTCTTCGTCAAGTTTTCCATATAGGAAAGCTGCTTTGACATCGAAACCTGTCATGTACATGCCTTCAAGAGCACTAAGCCCGAAAGCGATGTGGACATTTTCATAGCGCACGACTGGTGAGAATATCTTGTCATAGTCGACGCCTTCGACTTGTGAATAGCCTTTGGCTACAAGTCGGGCCTGTTTTCTCTCATCAGCCTTGATGAGGAAAACCCATTTGTTAGATATGGCTTTTTTTTTGTTTTTTTTTGAATCCAATTTATTCTCTTTTGTGGCGTACCATATGTAAGAGATTAAATATACATGATTTGTGCATTGCGGGTTAACTCTCCTATCTAAGTTTTCTTTGTCATCTGCTTTGAGAGACCACAGAGTGGTTCTCGAAGTGCTGGTGGCGCTGTAGTGAGTGGTGCTGAGACCTGGTGTAAGCTGTCTCTGGTTTCTCTCCTCTATCTTCTTTTCCTGCCCCTTTGTTGTTCCTCGCTCAGTGTTGGTACATCTCCGAAAGTGTTGCGGAATCGTCCTGTCGCGGCAATATAACGAAATAGTGCTGGTAGTGTCTTGGGCATGGTGAGGAGCTTCGTAATGTTTATGTCTCTGCCTCCTGTGCTGTTGCGCAGAGTCTGTCTGGCTGCTTGATGTGCCATGCAGTGTAGCGTGAAATGCTGTACAGTTTCTTCGCTTCGTTGGCAATCTGGACAAATTGGTGAGTCACTTTTCCCTATACGATTTAGGTGCTTAGCTAGTGGCGCATGTCCTGTCCTCAGCTGCGAAAGTATGCTGGCTATCTTCCGTGGTAGGTCCGTAATCAGGTCGACATATTTGTGTGATGGGGTATTGGGGTCGGTTTTCTTCATCCGTTCATACTGTGGCGATTTCTGCCATGCCTTCTGTGCGTTACGTTTTAGTTTCTCGCCATATGCGCATTTCACCGCAGATTTGCTGTGTGGTAGGGCCTTCTTAAGTACTTTCGGTAGCTCTGACATGTCACTACTCCCCTCCGTAATTGCCTTCTTCGCGTGCTCGTCTGCTAGCTCGTTGCCCTTGACTCCTTTGTGTCCTGGTATCCATTGGATAGTGATGTGTATGCCGCTGTGTTTCTTTTGTAGTGCCTCAATGTTATTGTGGAGGGCATCGAAAATATAATGACCTGGATTGGGTTTCGTCAGTTGTGTAGCCATGATAGCAGCTTGATTGTCAGTGTATATAATAGCCGACCGTATTCCCCACTCCTTGGAGATCAGTTTTGTTCCCAGTATCACTCCCACTCCTTCTCCTTCATAGACCGTGTGGTGTCTTTGCGAGCCCAGTTGGTAGCATAGCATGGTCTTCGCTCTTCCATTTCTGTATAGAACTGCGGCTGCACCTATCTTCTCCTCCATTCCTGAGCCGTCAGTGAACACCTTCACATCTGGGTTGTCATTGTTCGCATCTTCTATCGCTTTGTCAGTGTTGCTTGCAGTCTTGGTTTTAATTTTTGGTTTCCACTCTGTGTCAAAACGTACTGCCTTAATGGTTTCGACAGATTGCGGATGTATGTTGAATCTGTGCATGAGGTCATGTAGCGGGGTTGCGTGACATTTTACCAGTTTGCTCGCTGCATCTTTGACAGGCTTGTGGAGGGGGTGCATTGGTGGTAGTGTTGCAAGTTGGATGGCTGCATGTTGGCAGTACTTGTCAACAAGTAGGTTGAATGGGATTAAGTTCGCCATGACCTCCACTACATCGGTCGCTGTAGTTTTCATTGCACCTGTGATCATGAGAGCCGCCCTCCTCTGGATCAATGCTAGCTTGTTCACGATGGCTTGCTTTGATCGCCTGTCCTTTGTTCTCTTGCCAATGTTCTGCTGTGGGGTTAGAAATATGTCAGCGGCATATAACATGCGGGGGACTGCAATAGATAGATATAGTTGCTGTATGTAGCTTGCGCGTATTCCTCAGGATGTCCGCATTAGTCTGCCAAATTGGATTAGCCAGTCCTGTCCCTTTGCCAGGGCCGCAGCACATTGTCCTTTCCAATTCATCTTGTTGTTGACTATTACTCCCAGGAATCTTGCTGTGTCCTTAGATGGTATGCATTTGTCCCCTAGTACTAGGGTCCGTCTCGGCATTGGTATCCTTTTTCTGGGGTTTATAGGATTCGGGGCAAGTCTCCTTGTGATGTCAAGTAGCTGAAATTTTTTGATGCCAAATTCGCAGTTATGGTCTCTGGCCCATTCTAAGATGCCTCCCGCATGGTTCATAATGTCACGTAACTTTGCGTGAGTCTTGAAAAAGTCTTTTCCGATGACAATTATCACTGCATCATCTACGAATAGCAGTATCCATTCACCTAATCTGAGGATTGGTATTTTCATCAGGTCAGCATTATAAATCAGATAGCAAATTCCTGAGAAAGGGTCTCCCTGATCTAGACTGTTCGCTATGATAAACGTAGCTGTTTGGTAGTCGTCGAAGGATAAGGTCATTCGTCGATTCCCAAGTCTTCTCTCCATCCATTCCGTGTATTCTTGTGGTATTCCTCTTTTTCTCATGTTGTGTATGACTCTGTTGATATCTACACTGGGGAAGGCCCCTTTAACATCTAGGAATAGAGTTGATGCGACTTGCCCTTTACGCCATGCATCTTTCACAGTCTTTGTTAGCATGTGTATCGAGTCGGTGGTGGTACATCCTGGTCTTGCTCCTAAATGGTTGGCTGGGAGGATATTATGTTTCTCGCACATGGTAACAATATCGTCTGTCTGGCAACTGTTGAGTAGCTGTGCCATTCCGTCTGATAGTACGATCGGGCGCCATGCTGTTGGGGAGGAGTAGTCTGGTTTCCCTGGTTTTTTCAGGACTAGTGTTTCCGTAGTCGCCCATTCCTGTGGATAGTATTGCAGTGTGTTAGTAACTCAAAATAAAGGACCTAAATGTGGAACGAGTTCTTCTCTGGCATGTATAAGTACCGAGTTCGGTACAGTTCCACTTCTGGTGGCTTTGTACGGCTTCATTTTCTTGATCGCCCGGTGAATCTGCTCATTGGTGGTGTTCGTGAAAGTCCATCGTGGCGCCGGGTATTGAAAATCCTGTGGTACCGCTGTCGTATCTGGGTTCGGCGGTGGGAAGAATGTGTCGTAGAAAAGTTGGCCCTTGTTTTTATTGTCAGTCGCTTCCCTTGTCACCTGCTTCGTTACCGGGTCCTTGACTTGTAGCGTTGGGATTCTAGCTCTGCCTGCATCAGTTGCTGTTGATGTTACTAGTTTACTTGCCTGCCAGATGCTCGATTCATCAAGCCCCTCTAGCCATCCCACCCAGTGTTCCGCTTTTGCTGTTCATATCATCTCTGAGTACCGGTTGCGTTGTTGCCGATATTCCGCATGTACTGGGTGTTGGGCGTTTTGGTGATGGTATTTCGATCTTCCTCCAAGTTGTTGCATCTTCTTCTTCTCATCCGCAAGCTCCTTCGTCCACCACCTCTTTGAGTACGGGCTTGGTGTCATTAACTTGACGTGTTTCTCGATGGTGTTTTGTATCTTTTCATTCAGGGTCTTGAGTTTGTCGTTAAATTCTTGTATACTGGCTATTTCTGTGGGTGGTGGAATGTTAGCGAGGTCGTCTTTTAGGGTCTTTACCAGTTCTGTCCAGCCTGTTAATCTGAAGTTCTGTCTCGGTTTCCACACCGTTCTTGGTGCGTGAATGTCGATTTGCGTTACTATTGGATAGTGGTCTGTCTTTATCGGTCTCGTCGAGTCTTCTGTGTCGCACTTTATGATGGCATCCATGAGCCCTTCTGTACAAAAAATGTTGTCAATTCTTGTGTGGTTACCAGTGCTATGTGATTGTAGTGTTGGTATGAACAGGGGCAGGGCCATCTTCATGTTGTGTTGTCCTAGCATGTTCAGTAAAGGTTGGGCTAGTTCGAGGTTTTCTGTTGTGAAGAGGTGTGCATTTTGGGGTTCATCCCATAGAGGGTGGTGGCGGTTGAAGTCTCCCATCCATATGGTGTGTAATGGTCCCATTACGTGCTGCTGTCTTTCTCGATCTCACATGAATGCGGATATGTGTGTCAGTGCGTTGTTATTGTTTCCATCATTGTATACATTAATAACTCGTAACGTAGCAAATTGGCCTGTTATCTCTACTGCTGTTATGTCTGGATCGTTGAAGTCGATTTGTTTCCATGCATCTGTTAAAAGGTTAGTGTTAATGAGGATGATGGCTCTTGTGCTGTCAGGGTGTGTTTTATGCGTGTTGGGGTATATTGTAGTCCAGTTGCGGTTCGCCCGTGTATTGCCTTGGAAGTCGATGTACGGTTCTTGTATCGCGCATATGTCATACGTGTTTCGTTTTAGGCTTTGTAGTAAGTTGAGTTGGCTTAGCAGGGATTTGTTGACATTTTGCTGCCGTATTTGTAGCGGTCGCTGGTTTTGTTCTTGTTCTTGGTCTTCAGACATAATCAAGAGGCGTGGGTTCCCTGTTTGTTGGCGGTCCTGTTGCGTTCATCGGCGTCACCGTGTTCTGACCATTCATGACTTGGTCTCCCCATGAAACATTCCGTTGTGGCGGGTTTTGTCGTTCAGTCCCGTTTGATTGGCCGGTCGGACGGGCGCCGTCAACGTAGTTATCCAGTGTCGTTTGTGTCAGTCTTACTGGCCATCCATTATCCATTTGTCGGTTCTGCATGGGGGGGGGTCTACCGCGTTGACGTCGGACATCATGCCAGTCGTCCATGAAGCCGTATTGGCTTCTCGGATCTCCAGTGGGTGCATACCAGTTCGCATTTGAGTTGTGTTGGTGCTGTTGGGAGTCTGTGTGCGTGTCTGCTTCGTTCAATAATTGCCATGTGTGAGGGATTTCGGTCGGGAAATACTTGTACTTATTTTCTGGGATTTGCTTTTGAATCTTTTCCTTTTCTGCCTTGAATGCTGAGCAGTTCCTGTCCGCTGCTCCGTGTCCTTTGGCTCCCATACCTGTACAGTTAGTACAACAAAAGTTTGATGTGTCCGTGATGGTGCACTGTGAAGTTCAGTGCTGCTCGCCACAGCGTGCGCAAGTGTCGTGCGTTGCTTTGCAATCCGGTACATAGTGACTGAACCTCTGGCACTTTAAGCATCTTCGCGGTTCAGTCAACATTTTACGTACATTTACGTGTTTCCCTTTGATGAACATGCCCCCTTTGATCGCTGAGTTGGCTCCGTGTCGACTGTTGAAGCCAAAAACTACGTGGGCCACCTTTTGATTGCTGGTGCGGAGGTGTGTTGGTTTGATGTATTTTGAGTATGCTATGGCGTCGGTGCATAGCCCGCTGTCCTCCTCCACTTTCGCATGTACATAGCTGGACCCTGCTTCAAAGGTGGTGGGGACGAACTCTGCGATAATGTAGTATAACTTGTTGCGCATGTTGGACGTGCTGCCGTAGTTCGCCATAAAATATTTTTGTACTTCATTCTGTTTCAGCCAGCTCGCAGCCTCTCTGGTGCTTAGTTGGTAGAGTATGCTCCCATTTCATAGTTTCTTCGCTCCTACGAAGGCCGTTCCTGGAGGTTTGTCGTCTGCTTTGATTCCCATAAGATCTAAAGTGGTGTTAGCTTTCACTACCAAATCTTTCTCTGAAAGAGGTTTGAGTGTGTTATCAGTGGCATCTTTATCTTTTTGTATTAAAATTTGCTTATCGGTGATATCTCCCCTTGTTATTGCGGATGCGTGTGCCGTGGGGATCTGTTGTTGCGCGACGGACGCATATGTTGCGACTTGATGAGTGTGGTGGGGTGTTGCCGTTGCTGTTGCTAAGTTTTCTGTGGTCTTCTCAGTGAAATCTTGCGTTGCTTGCGTTAGTTGTTCCGCTGTTTCCTGGAAGCTGTCTTTGAAGTCATCCATTTTGCCGGTTATTTCTTTTGCAGCTGCCGTTACATGTTCCACTGCGTCGCGCATCATTTCAACATTGGCGGCAAATGTTTCCATGTATTCGTCCAGTTGAGTCTTGACTGACACTGTGATCACATCTGCCATTTGTTGTCTGTTCGCATCGGTCAGAAGGAAAGCAACCGCCCTAATACTGTCGGTTAAAGCTTTTGGCCCTCTAGACGCCGCACTCGCAAGCTGTAGAAGTACGTAAGATAAGGTTGGTAGATCAACAGGATTACTGTGTATTAAATATTCTTTCGACGTCAGGAAATTGACAGCTTGTTCTCTCATTCGTACATCGGTGGCCACGCCCTCTGCGTTCTCGAGCTCTTTTTGTGTTTTTTTTTCGTTGTTGTTGCGCTCGTTTTCAGTCTCGTTTGCGGAGGTGTGGATGCAGGTTGAGACATGATAGTATGTACAGTCAGTGGGTTCTGTAGGATGTGTATTGATGCTATTCTATTCCTTTGTTCTGCCTCCTTCTCTTCTCCTTCAGTTCTATGAACCATGGGAAATGTTGAGATGGTGGCGGTACGAGATCAAGGAACGTCCCAGATATGGCTTTATGGCCAGGTGGAAGCACTACGAGTTTGTAGACTTTGCGGCGGTGAAGATCTGTTAGTTCTTCATGGCACGCTTTCAACCAATCCGTTCTGAGTTGCTGCAATAGCAACTTGAGATCGCTGAATTTCATATTGGAAGCATCTGCATTGATGTTAGCTGGGCTGGTTGCTTGTTTAAGCAGGTAGCTAATTGCACAATGTCCGCCTTCTTTCATATCTCTCACGAGATGTGATTCCTGGGCATCTATATATTCAAGATCATCTTCGCCAGCATTGGATTAAGATGACTCTGAAGATGGAGGTGACTCCATTTTAAGGTTCAGGGCGGAACTGCCCAGAAGATGGTGTCAGTCATATGGATGATAATGATAGCAAATCTTTTTATCATCAATGCCGACATTCCTTTTCCAATACCGAGATCTTTGAATATCTCTTTCTATGTCAGAGGGTATGTGATCCTCTCCATAGATGTTACCAGGACGGTTTGGGATTAACCTTTTTCGCTCTGATCGGCGTAGTGGTAGATTTTTCCACTGGGCCTGATCTCTCCTATGCGGTTCAAAGTCCTCTTGACTTAGGGTGCATGGATGTTCCTGTGGCGAATCAGGTGGAACAGTGGCAGCATCCTCTTCGGGAGCGCCTGCAGCATCCTCATCAGGTGCGCGTTGTTCAGCTTTATTATCCCCGACATCAGGATCAGGTTGATCCGGTGATGGCGCAGAAGGGCATCTAGCTGGTGGCATTGGTCGATTATGCTGATCGTGATCATTGCCGTCATTGCTACTTCCGTCAGAATGGTTGTGTGATACTTCTGGTAAGACGGGTGGTAACCCTCCAAGTTGTAAGTTTGGAGGGGTTTGTGCAGTTTTGCAGTGTGGAAATAAGGTTTCATCAAAGGTAGCCGTAGCTCCTAAGAATAGTGCGCCAGATCGTCGCATGAATCTGAAATCTTTCACACCACTTTCAACACCTATATAGGTCATCAATTCTGACCGTGGTGCGAGCTTATTAGCTCTTTTCTCCTCCGGTAGGAATACATAAGCTCCGCATCCAAATACTTGTAATTGTAAGGGCAAGACCCAGAAGAAGAGGAGACACAGGGGGCACACAGGTACCAAGGGCCACAAGGGCACAGGGAGTCTATAAAGACTATGAAATGACAGACTGTCAATGCTATAAGCAAGTTATACTGGGGGGATTCTTAGATGTTGGATTCAGGTATCTCTACTACTACCAGTTGCCCATAATAGGGCTGTAGGTAAACAATACCAAATAAGGGGAATAAGGTAGGATAGAAAGGAATGAAAAGGAAATATAAACAATGGGTAGGGAACTATATATACCTGGGGGTTGTCCCCTTACAGTAATTGCGATATGTTGGGAAGCTTGCTTTTGAGTTCCTCAACAGGAGTTCACCAGTTTAGGCGGGCAATTGGAGTCATATTGTGTAAGTGGACTGCATGTTCGACACAAAATTCCCACCAGGATTGCAGTAAGCATGTGGTAAAGTGCAATGCTTGTGCTTTTTCCATGATAGTTCTGATGGAGCGCTCAGCGCGTCCGTTTTTTGTTGGTGCATGTATGGTACACTTTTCTCGATACTGATACCGAGATCCTTTAGCATATCATCCAAATCGAGATTTATGAATTCCCCCCCTGCATCAATGCGCCATCGACGAATAGTCGACTTGTATTGGACTCTGACTAGTGCTTCGAACTGCTTTATTGCTTTCTTAGCATCAGATTTCAGGTGTAAGCACTGAATCCAATGGGCAGATGACTTGTCATCAACAAATACAATGAAGTACTTGTATTTGTGGTACGAAGCCATGGGTAGAGATTTAAGATCTGAGTGGATCAGCTCAAAATTGTCTTTGGCTCTCGAGTTGGAGTCGGGAAATGATTTGTGAATCATTTTCCCTTCCATACAGCCAGAACAGATGGGTGTATCTTTCTGCTTGTATATTTTACCCGGGAAGTTTTTGGTGCACTGAGGCAATTTAAGCATTGCTTGGTCATTCATGTGACCGAGCCGCTTATGCCAGATTTGGTAGTCAGCAACATGTATAGACATGGCGACAGCCGTAGTGTCCATGCTTTCAGCATTCTCAATATGAGTGAAAGCCCAGTATATTGTTTCTTCTGAACCTGCTTGAGGCTCAGTAGATAATACTGTTTTCCCGTCTTGACTGATAATGTGGATATTATTGGCAAAGCCAACCACATGGTTCTGTCCTTTCCGTAGAAATGTTCCCATCGACAGCAGTCGAACTGTCATTTCAGGGACAAAGAAGACAGGATATAATTGAGTAGTTTGATCATATCGCACATTCTGTTCCTCAACAGTATGTCTAATGAAAACGGCACCTTTGCCTTGTATGCGAACCGTTTCGGTTGCAGTTGTGACAAATTTGTTTGCATTTATTTTCTCATATGATGAGAGATCAGGCAGGTGTCTGGTATAATGACATGAGGCGCCTGAATCTAAGACCCAGTCTGCTCCGGTGCCACATGGTTCATTCATTTTGCATTCACCGATACATGATAGACATAATTGAGGTACAATACGTCCTTGTAAGGGCAAGACCCAGAAGAAGAGGAGACACAGGGGGCACACAAGTACCAGGGGCCACAAGGGCACAGGGAGTCTATAAAGACTATGTAATGACAGAAGTCAATACTATAAAGCAAGTATACTGGGGATATTCTTAGATGTTGGATTAAGGTATCTCTACTACTACCAGTTGCCCATAATAGGGCTGTAGGTAAACAATACCAAATAAGGGGGATAAGGTAGGATAGAAAGGAATGAAAAGGAAGTATAAACAATAGGTAGGAAATAATATATACCTGGGGGTTGTCCCCTTACAGTCCTCTAGCTACCCAGTCTGAATACTTTAATGGAGCGTTATCAACATCCTTATTCGATCTCCTGAACTTTCGTTTAGAATAGTCCGCTGGAGCTGGTTCAGCTTTATGAATACATTTAGGTGAATGTACTGACCATTCGTCGCCGTATTCCTCCATATACTCATGATTTTTTATGTCATCGAGAATATCTTGGACCTGATCCATCCATTCGATTTGATCTATTGTGATGTTTGGTCCACGAGGAGGGATCATCAAAGGTGGTGGTGAATCTTCACCTGAAGATGAAGATTGCATCTCGTTTTCCCAAGAGGGGATAAACAAGGGTTCGTCGACGTAGCAATCATCAATTTCACTCCACCGTGCTGCTGTGCCATTGGGCAGAGAGACAGGGTCTCCGCGCATCAAAGCACGTGTCATGCTGTTGATCGAATCATCAGAAGCGTCAGCTTCAGGGTTCGATCTGAGCAAGACTAGATCGTCATCTTTACTAGATGGTGAATCATCCTCAGTCTTTCGTTTCTTAAGTGCACGTTTGGTGTAAACCTTTTCAAGAGGCTTTAGATTATGCGCGGTGTGCGCAAGATCTAATGCTTTGAGAGCATCGCAGGCTTGTTGATATTCAGGGAATATTGATGTAGAAGAATCGGAAGGTGAAGCGCTGATAAAGCGCTGTGCAGGCTGTTGCTTGCGAGGATCCTTTGTTGCAGGGACATCAGTGATTCATTGAATCAGAGAAGGCATAGGTGACTTCGGAAAGTAACTACCGTCAAAGGAGACAGTAGGGAAAGTCACTTTCTTGAGGATAGCGAGAGACTGCTCGTCTGTGGCGATAGCGACAGAAGCGAGGTGACCATGTTGTTTCCTTTCTTTCTTCTTCTTGTCCTTGCCTCCGCATTTACCGCGGGTAGGCTGTGCTTTACCTTTGCCTCTGTTAGAAGCATTGGTGTTGTTTCCTGAACTAGAAAATCCTTCTGGTCGCATCCGACCAGATTGGGGAACCCAGTTTGGATTCGGACCCTTCCGTTTGACAGTGGAGATCTTGTTTGCAACGGCGCCATTAGGCGGCCTAGAAACGGTAGCACGACACTGTGCGTCAGCAATTATAGCATCTTTCACGATGTGAAATGTGAGAGACTGATTGTTATAATTCTGGAGAAGAACGGAGGAAACCGATTCATACTTGTGCGGACATGCAGCAAGAAGAATCATGGCTTGGACTATTTGGGGGATCGCAATCTGATTTGTGGTCATCCGACCAAAAACAGTCTGCATGTGAGAGATTTCCAGCGTGGGGTCGCGCACGGGAATCTTCATCTGCAAGGCAGATCTAAAGTCCGTATATACCAGAGAAGGACCTTGCGTGCCGAAAGAGGCAAGCAGAGTGTCCCAGACTTCTTTGGCATTTAATTTGCCTGTGACTAGAGTATGGTGAGAGGATGCAACTCGTAACAAGATAGTTCTGAATGCAGCATCATCCTTATTCTTCCAGTACAGCAAATTCTCCTGGTAGGTCTTCTGCACTTCGGCAGTAGCACCTGTGCCAGGGTTTCTGGGTTCGGCATAGCTGCCAGTAACTATTTGCCAATTCTCCTGGGATCGCAGATAAGACTTCATCACGTCTGCCCAGGTTAGGTAATTAGAACTGTCCAAAATAGGAACGAGTTTCTCAAGGCTTGAAGACATGGTTTATTGCTGCAGAGCAACATGTCAGTGCATGTTTGACATAATTTTGACAGAATCAAAATGATGAAACATCCTCATCATTAACCCTGTTGAACATAATCACTGGCCACTGTAAGCACGGTGATCTCGTTGAGGGCTTGTCATTATTGGCCACAATAAGCACAATAATTTCTATTTTAATAGAGGTATACTGAGTCAGACTCAATGCTGCCATTGAACTAGCTACCACAGCTAGTTCGGCACAAGTGCAGCATGTATGGAAGTGCATAATGCAGCTCATACTGGGCGCACTTTTAGGTTGTTAACCACTGGAGCATTGTTGTAGACAATGTTGCAGCCTCTAGGGCACAGTGCATTGCTACTAGCTACCAGGGCCCATAACCTGTAGAAGCGGTATATCCTACATAGCAGTAGAAGTGCTCTCTGAGCTACTGACCTTGGTATGAGTTGAGCTTACAAGTATACTACAGAAGGTAGTGGTTAGAGGAAGACTCTCTTATTAGACATATGAGCGATACATGGGGTTTATATACATATTCTACATGTGTACCTGTGTGTGCATGTTTGTAGTTATGCATATGTGCAATAAGAGTAAATGTAAGTATATTACATAATTGAGGAGTTTAGAATATCCGATTTCAACAGTTCCCATTGTCCTAGGTGTCATCCTGGGTATTGCCTGGGGTATTGCAGTGTTGTCTCTGTCGTACCTAGTGCTTTGAAGTCCGGTTTGGTCCAGTTTTTCACCCTTGCAGGCCAAAACCGTGGACTGAACCAGTTTTACATTTTTCATAATACTATACAAAACCATGACCGAAACCGTGATAAACTGGTTATCAGTGGTTTGACTACGGTTTATGAACCGGTTCTGACCAGTAATAAACCAGACCCAGTCCTAACCAGTGCAGCACTGGTCAGGACTGGTTATGGGATCAGTGCTACCTACTAACTACACCATAACATCTGTATTGTATGTAGTTAAGAAATAATAAAAATCATCCACCCCATGAAGCTTGTGGGGCTGGGTGTGGGTCATCGTAATTTTGCTGTTCCTGGTGATTCTCCCTGGTAGTCATCCATCATCCATTTGTTATCCCAGTAATTGTTGGTCATCCCCTGTTGATCATTGTCCCCCCCCAGCTTGCACCGCAATCGACCCCACGAGCAGTGGCTCGTGGGTCTGGGTCTGGGTGCTAGTTGTTCAGTGTGTGGTGCCATTCAGTGTCATTGTCAGGCCTTGGTGCTTGTCAATGTTGTTGTTGTATGGCCCTGGTGCTCCCCAGTGTTGTCAGAGGCCAATTGGCACCTGTGATCCACCCTGTGAGCAGTTGCTCACAGGTGTGGGGGCAGGTGCTGGGTTGTCTGTTGCAGGGGTCCTGTGGTGCTGGTAGGCCATGTTTGTAAGGGGACAACCCCCAGGTATATATAGTTCCCTACCCATTGTTCATATTTCCTTTTCATTCCCTTCTATCCTACCTTATCCCCCTTATTTGGTATTGTTTACCTACAGCCCTATTATGGGCAACTGGTAGTAGTAGAGATACCTTAATCCAACATCTAAGATTTACCCCAGTATACTTGCTTTATAGCATTGACAGTCTGTCATTTCATAGTCTTTATAGACTCCCTGTGCCCTTGTGGCCCCTGGTACCTGTGTGCCCCCTGTGTCTCCTCTTCTTCTGGGTCTTGCCCTTACAATGTTGTTGTTGTTGTTGTCAACTGCATGCACTCGCAATCCATCCTATGAGCAGTGGCTCACAGGCATGGGGTGGGTGTGTTGTTGGTTCTGGGTGTTGATAGGTGTTAGGGGGGGGGTTAGTGACATGGCACAGGTGGAGCGGTCTGGTGGTGCTTACCAGGTGCGTATCCCACCTTTTGGGTCTCCCAGCATCCCTCTCTGCCCTCCTAACACAAGTTGACACCCACATCCCAATTAGATGGGGAGGAGGGGGTAGCATGTTGGGTGATGGGCATTGATCAGATCGCATTGGCATGTGTCGTTGCCAGTAGTATAGTTCCTAAAAAATAAACAAAATATATATAGTCTTTAATCAACATGAAAGAAAACAAAAAAGACCTGGGGCCCAAACAACAATAGACATTGTTTGGGCCTGTTTTGTTGCTTGTGGTCCTTGTTAGTCAGTGTGGTGGTGGGCATGGGAGTGGCAGCTGTAGGTGTTGATGTGTTGATGAGGTGGTGGAGGTGGGATGAGGGAAGGAGCACCAAGGGGTGGTGGTGGTAGGATGAGTGTGAGTGTGAGAAAATAATGTAAACAATCACCTACTTTGGCAACAGGCAACATGATCCAGAACTGCAGTTCCAATCAGTGTTAACTGGTTTTGGATGGTCTAGAGCAGTCACACAATCTGCCAAAACCACAACCACAAGGTCTTGAACATTTGAAAACCGTAACTGAAAGTCCAGTTATGATTGGTGAAAGTTTGGTCTGGTTTGTGGTTATTTTGTGGTCCTATGCACTGGACCTTAAAGTGCTAGTCATACTGGGTATTGCCTGCACTCTTGGTTGTCCTGGGTAGTGCCTGCCTTGTCCTTGTCATCTGGGTATTGCCCCTTCATCCTGAATATTGGTTGTCCCCATCGTTGCACCGTCACCTGGGTGGAGTCCCATCATATGCAACCATGATTTTTAGGTGTATTCTGATGAAGTGGGATGATGATGAACTGGAAGGGGTCAGAGAGAATTGAGGGAGGGGTGTGCACTGTCTTGATCTCTATGCAGGGTATGAGTTTAATGTATATTGATATACATAGGATACTCACTTTGAAACCAGTGATTGACTGATGTTACCCTTGTCCAACACCTGTATCACCAAACCCAAACCTGCCTGCTTTCTGTGGTGCCCTTCCACTGCTTATTCTAGTTTCCTTGAATGCAAGAGCCAGCTGTTTTGTAGTGGTCATCACATCACTGGTTACCATGTCACTCTGGTTGTGCTATGTTAGGCTGGAGAATTATTTGATATATGTGCATGGCATACTTGTCTTAGGTGATTGAATGATCATCATTAACAGTTGTACAAGAAAACAGATGTTGGAAAGGGTGTACTGCCACAAGTTCTCATGCCTCAGCAACAGAATCAATGATGATGCTCAGTAAAAAAGATTGGTCACATAGACGTATGGTTTAGGTCATACTAAGTTGGGTCTAGTCAGGCTGTACAAACATAAGACTAAAAGTCTGTGTTTTTGGATTAATACCTGACCAAGCCAGCCAAGAGCTAGTCAGGCATAGTCAGGCCTAGTTAAGAACATATAGTCATGTATGGCTCATATAAAGTCTAGTGATAGTCGTACAATGGTTGTGTTTATTTGACAAATGAAGCCAACTTGTAGTCATGCAAAGTCTGGTTAAAGTCATTCAAAGGTCAAGGCAAAGTCCTTCATTTACATAGTATAATATGGAAATAGTACACCATACCCACACCCACCAAACCCACAGCACAATTACCAGGGCTGTTCAAGCCTTGAGTTTGCCCATGTTTGCCACAGTGCTAAAATTTGAGAAAGCCCTGCAAGCATGCAACAGGTTGATGACCAGCAGTGAGAGGGTTGGAGCCCAACTGTTCATGGTGGGCATCAGAGGGGGGTTGGCCAATGTCAGGCTCAGTATTGGTACATGCTAGACCTCACTGCAGGTTGGACCTGATGTGAATGGGAGAACAACAACAACAACAACAACAACATGCAGAATGAGGTTGGTCTGTACACAAAATCATGCACCCAAATCCCCAGAGAATTTTGTCATGAATTATAGGGTTGAGGGGAGGCAGGTGGTGTCATTTAGTATGTTTAGTTTTCACAGCTGTTGAAAGATTCCTCTGTTCCTTGGGTGGTGGGTATATCACAGCAAGGTTCTGTACAATTGCCCAGACGACCAGTAAGGCATAGACCAAAGATCTGACATGCCTTCCTTACATGAGGGTACTGGTAAGCTGCATTATTCATGAGTGGGATGCTCTCCTTGTCCTCTGTGATTTGCCTTTGCTTCACAGATGTCAATGGGGGCCTACTTGGGGATATTGTAGCAGATATGTCTGTGTCATCCTGAGGTTCCTCTCTTGATGCTGTTATAAAGTTGCCCATGTGCATGCCTGGGGCATTTTGGAGGTTGGTGGTGTTGAGTGGTGTAGCTGGTGTAGCTGGTGCAGCCTGGCATGCCTAATTGTGAGAGTTCTTCACAAGGTCAGGGTCCTGTTTGTGATACAGTGTGTTGCATTTGACTCTGGAATCCACATGTGTAAAATTTGTTGAATTTTGAGAAATGTGACCCCTGTCGCAGTTTTAAGCATTTCAGGAATGTTTTTCCCAAGTCCAAGTGGCCATGGCACCACTGGCATACACCAGCACTGAGATGCATGAAAAGATGATAAAATGGAGGTTTGAGCAATGTGTGACAGCCCAAGAGATAGTGATCCTTGCTGGGTGCTCAGAAAGCACAGTCTACAACATTCTCAGACTGCATTGTGAGTATGGGCAGGTCAACAATCCATTTGCAAGGACCAAAGGGTGTGCTTGCATTCTCAGCCAAGCTGATATACATTATGTACATGCACTACTTCAAGCAAACCCTTCCTTGTATCTCAACGAGCTCCAGGAACAGCTCTTGGCTGCAGCAGCACAAGATGTCAATATATTGATTGCTACCATCTCACAGACCCTCCAAAACCTTGCTCACTCACACAAACAGCTCTCAAAGAAGGCCATTGAATGCAATAAACACCTTTAAGCCACCTGGCAGGCTTAGTGGGGTCACATACCAGCAGAATATTTCATATAGGTTGATGAGGCTGGTGTTGATGACAAGACAAATCAACACAATAGCAGGTGGGAGCAGCTTGGTTGTGCTTGTGTTTGATGAGTGACTTTCATTTGTGGGCAGAAGTACCAGTGCTTCTGGCACTCACATCAGATGGTATCATAGCCCTAGATATCTTTGAGGGATCAGTGAACAAGGACTGCTTCCTCACTTTCTTGGAGAGTTCCAATTGTGCCTGATCTGTGTATCAAGCTCACCTTACACATCATACAGGCTCCCAAGTTGTGTCCTTACCCTAGGGCCTGGAGTATGGAGTGTAGTAGTGATGGATAACTGTGCTATCCATCATGATGTGGAGGTCAGAGCAATTGTCAAAGGTGAATGTGGTGAGCATGCCCCATGCTTTGTTTAGTTCATTTACTCAGGTATTACTAGGTGCAAAGCTGATCTACCTTCCACCCTACTCCCCCAACTGGAGACAGACAGAAGCAATGTCGATGAGGCAACTTGCCCAATTGAAGGGCATTGTAACCATGCATCCTGCCATCACTACAGTCAGCAGGTAGATACATGGCCACGTGATCAGATGTTCATGTTAGGATACATGTAGACACTGCTTGTTCATTCCATACCACCATTATAGACTGTGTTGCCCATGTGATAGGGCTTCTTGCTTGCGTTCTTGGTGTGTTCCAGTGAGACTGCACATCTCCATCCGGTGACAACAGTGCGATTTGACTCTGTGCACTCAATTTTGCCTCCTCTGTTACTACCACCTGTCTACTGTTTACAGCAGGCAGTAACTACTCTCATCTGGGACCCTACCAGCATGGCAAAGAGATCACAAGCTGTGAAGACGGCAGCACCATGGTGCCTTGATTTCAACCTGAAATTCGCTACCACACTCAACCACGAATGTGCACAAGCTGTGCAAGCTGTCATGACTCTGGTCCAGCACATACGAGAACACCAGAAAGATGTATACAAGGAGATAAGAAAACAGGGATATGAGGAAGGGAAGAACCTAGTGCAGAACGACACCTACAACAAAGGGTATGCGACTGGGCACTTGGATACGCTGCAAGATGAGTACACATTTGAACAGTTTCAGTTGGAAGGGAGAAAGGAAGGCTATGAGAAAGGACAGAAAGAGGGGGAGGAGCGAGGGAGAGCAGCCAAATGAGAGGCATGGGCATGACAGGTGCGAGAAGCAACAGACATGGTTCCAGAAGGTTGAGTTTAACCAAGGCATACAAATGGAGCTGACAACCAGCATAACCATGGACTCAAGCACCCAGGCTCCCACCTCCACTGCCGATGTTGTTACCCAAATGGCACCTTGTGACAAACCACTGCATCCACTGAGAGATGTGGGGACATCCACAAACACCGTTCCCCAGCCATCCACTGCTCACATTGATGCCGACACCCAAACCACCTCCACCTCTGTTGACGCCATTACACAGATGGCACCCCTCCATGAGCCCACTGCCACCATTATCTGCCACGTCACCACTGACGATGTCTGCACAGCTCCCATCAACGATGCCAACAACGTCATCAACCACCACCAGCACCTCTCCCCCTTCTCCTAAATGGCCCCCAGCACCTTGCAAATGCCAGCACTGGCCACCAGGCTGATCCACCACACCCCTGCAGACTCCACAGCCCCTCCTCTTGAGCCCTGAGCCCTGCTGTTCTGCTGTCACATCACTGACGATGTCGATGGCCAGACCTGCTACAACCACCCCTGAAATGACTGCTAGGGCCACGTCTCATGCACCCACCACATCTAACATGCCCCAGCTGCGCCCACAGGCCCCTGTCAAGCAAGACAAGCCCTCTCGCTGGTCAGAAAACCCAAAAAAAAACAGAAGAAGCGTGGTCCACCGCAGCTGACTCCCCTGCCCCCTCCATCACCTGCCATGTCACCAACAATGCCACCTGCTTGCTGCCTACACCTCCATCTATGCCCATGCACCCCAGCTGACCCCAGTGTGCATGTGAACACACTGTTTCACCGCCTACAATGGCGCTCTACAACGAACACCAATGGCTATGAAAATACAGTGTGGCAACAATGGTACCACTCCCCAGACCCCTATGTTCCCCTGCCCAGCCCATGAAACAGTCTATGCCGCCTGTCTTGCCCCAGCTCAGCCCTTGACGAGCTGTTTTGCAGCCTTCCACGTGTTTCGACTGGGTGGAAGATGCTGCATCCCACACCCTCATCCCCATGAGACCTTTCTGGTCTGAAAACGGGCCATACACAACTGTTTGGAACCCTGTGACGATGGACTTGACAATGAGCTCCACCCCACCCCCTTATACCCTTGTGACAATTCTTTCCATTATTTCATATTCACTCATTTCACTCTCAGCCCCTCATTACCCGACATCATCCCTCTGGTATAGGCCCTGGCAAACCCATCATCACTGTTCCCTTCAGAACTCCTGCTCCTGCTCCTGCTCCTGCACCTTCAGTTCTGGTACTCAGCTGGGATAAAGACCCCTGTCTCATGAATTTAAGTCAGGCTCTTCATGCCTTGTGATGGACACCACCATGCTGAGTTTTTTTATTTTTTACTTTATAATTTTATTCATTGCATATATTAGACATTATTTTTTTGTTTTTTTATTTAGAGTTGAGATTGCAACGAGGGCATTGCTATTTGGAAGGGGTCCACATGTAACCATGCATCCTGCCATCACTACAGTCAGCAGGTAGATACATGGTCACATGATCAGATGTTCATGTTAGGATACACATAAACACTGCTTGTTCATTCCATACCACCATTATAGACTGTGTTGCCTGTGTGATAGGGCTTCTTGCTTGCGTTCTCAGCATGTTCCAGTGAAACTGCATGTCTCCGGTGATAGGTCCACTTCGCAGTACAAGCTCTGGAATTGATTTAGCAGATTCAAAGTTAGTCAATGCACAGCCACAAACATTCACAAACATTCCCCGATCATTTTGCATCTATTTTCGGCATCTTTCGAACCTTTTTGGCTATTCTGCGAGCTTCCGATCAAATTTCGGACATTTTCGAAGATTTCACATTTCTCGATCCTATTTCGCACACTTCAGCATGGACCCTGATACTTCGCACGCCTCCCATCACTTCCCCCTTACATAATTGACTTCGACGAACCACATTTCGGCTATATTGATGAAGCTCACATCACCTCGAGGCACATTGCATGATACTTTGCGATATTTTGCAATTTTTGTGATTTTAGCAAAAATTAGAACAAAAGGACAGTCTATATTTTGATTTATTGTCCCCCACACTCCCTAGACTCATGGTTATTGTTCCATTTCGGTTATCACTTTATCCCTGAAGTCCACATGTTTCCCATCTCCTCATGTTTCCCTCATGTTTCCTTTCCCCTTTTAGCTACATTTCCTTGTAACATAAAAACCTTGTATTATCTATGATAAATAAAAAGGGAAGCGTCCCCCAAGTCTAGTATTAGTAGTTGAGAGCTAAAAACTCTCTTCTCATCGTTTGAGTCACAAGTTTCAGTCTGAAAACTCTTCGGACTTCATCGAGACTTGTTTGTTCACATTTAGCCTTCTGAAAATATCGACATCCTCTCATATTCATCATCATTCACCTCTTGCATCATTTATCTATTTTTACATCACTTGCCAATATCGTCAAGATCTATTTCGTGAGCTCGAAAAATATCGCAATGTCTCAAAAACCATCGCAATGTCTTGAAAATCATCACAATGTCTCGAAAATCATTGCAACTCCTCAAAATTACTTTGCACATCCAGAAATAGCTTCGCATCAAGTCCCCCATCATAACTGGAGATCGGTGAAAGTTTAGAATGACTCACAACCTTCCTCTGACTTGTGTTATACTGAATAGGACCCTTTTAGGTGTTTTGTTTGGGTTTCCAGGTTGAGTATCATCACCGGCATGACAGGCTGTCACTTGTTGTGTTCACACAGCCGCAATTTAGAAAAAAAATAAAAATGTGCACTCCAGATACATATGCAACACACTGTATCACACTGACACCTTCAATGTTTTAACAATGTTGCAATGTCAATGGACATTGATGGATTGATGGACTTGTTAAAATAAGCTGCATGAATTCTCAGAAGCACAGGAAAACAATGAAGAAGTAAATTTGCATTTGACCTTGGTAAGCTCAAGAGGCAAACAGATAGGGACTATGACAACAATACACTACCTACATATATACTCCATGTGCCACAAAAATGTACCTGAAGTGATGAGTCTGGAACAAGTGATGAAACAATAACAACTTGGGCACATGTGCATCAGGCATGCTCGCATAATGGCCTGATCCATATTCCAACAGGACTGGCTTTGAATTTTCAAACATTCATCAATATCAATATATCATCAACATCAATGCAGAGAGCATGAGCAGCTGAGTATAAGTAGTCCACTCTTGTCAGGCTACTTGCTGAATAAACAATGCTGTCCAGACTTCACATGACCATCAAGTTACCAAACCTGACAGATCTTTTTTACTGAGGATGACAGGGGCACCAGTGTACTCCAACGTGGTCATCTGAGGACCAAAAAAGGGTCAGTACATATATGATATATTATCATAGTAGACTACTGTATATCAGTTGTTTAATCTCATCAGGAGGTTGAGAGATGAGTAAAGTCAGATGAAGCCATTGAAATGGTAAAAGTTGTGCTGAAGTTACCATGGCAGCCACTTACTGTGACATACCACTGTTACACATATGCAAATTGACCCAAATTTTTTCAATCTTATGGGTATTAAGGTATCATTATCTTCTCATTTGTTGATCCCCTACTTACTACTATCATGCTTGACATCATTGATTGGGATATCACACTGTTGTCTGAAAAGTCTGAACCTTCCTAAGATGAGTCAGACTTGGAGTTATACTTGAGCTGGTAAGCATGAGTACCAGTTGGTACCAGTACTGTGCTGACAAATTGTACATGAACAGAAAAAGGTATGCAAATCACAAATTAACCTGAGAATAATTTTATGTGGCAAGGTTATGTGCATGTATTGGGGGTGCTGAATTCTGATCAAGTTAAGCTGAAATACCACATGTGCATCCACTATGACAGAAGGGCAAACAAGCATCAAGTTGCTGATGAACTGGGTGTTGGAATATTGATGAGTTGAGAGTGTTCTTAAGCCTGAGATGATAGTTGTGAAGTGCAAAGTCAGACATCTCTTATTCTCCTAAAGTATGGCCTACATATGTTACATACTATAAATAGGCCTTGGGAATTAATACTTGGACTGGGCTTGGATTGGCCTGATCCCAACACTCCCCTTCAAGCCAAGCATGGTTTGAGTTGTGGAATGGTTAAATCTATGAGAGAGTTAAAAGATTGTCATTCAGGTGCATCAAAACCTCTGTGTGGTGGAAAACCCTGTGGGTGAAAACCAACTCACACCCAAGGAAAGCTACTGAGTTATTGTAATGGCTGAACCCCCATCTCTGCCCTATGTCACATAAATTTAGGTAGTGTTTGAAGGTCTGGTTCGGTCCAGTTTTTTCCCAATTTGGGTCCAAACCTGGTTCCTTTACATTCCAAAACTATATAAAACTGGGTCAAACTGCATGAAACTGGTTCGTTGCAGTCCAGTACCAGTTTAAGAACCGGTTGTGACCAGTTCAGGTCACAACTGGTTGTCTACTGACTATGGTCGGTTTATACTGACATTAGATAAATATTAGTACTATTAATAAAGCCCCTCACAGGCAGGGTCCTGTGAGCGAGCATGTAGGTAGTAAAATAAAATAGAATGATATATCCCCTACCTCACAGGATGTGCAAGGTAGGGGGGGGAGTCAGCTAGTAAATGTAATAAGAGTGAAAAAACCCCTCCTGCACTTGAAGCGGGAAGGGGCTGTTGTCATCATTGTTGTTGTTGCTGTTGTTGCTGTTGTCATTGTAGTTGTCCCCTGTTGTCCCTTGTTGTTGTTGTTGTTGTTGTTGTTGTTGTTGTTGTTGTCTTCCCCTGTTGTCCCTTGTTGTTGTTGTCATTGTTGTCCATCCATCTTCCGCTGTTGTACTTTGTTGGTGGAGTCGTCCTTCCTTGGCGTCGCTGTCCCGTCATTAGTGATGTGGCAGTGGTGCCGCATTGTCATCTTCATCATTGTCATCATTGGCTGTCAGCACCCCCATCTCCCCCCACAAGCAGTGGCTTGCAGGCTGGGTGGTGGTGCTGTGTCGAGGTGGTCAGACAACAATGATGTCAAAACAAAGAACCTAAAAATGAAAAATGAAAAAGTTAGTTAGTTAAACAATAGAAGGAAAACATACTTGTAGCCCAAACAACGATTGGCATTGTCTGGGCCCTGTTACGTCCCGTTCCGTTCCGTTCCACGGACTTAATCCATTCCACGGACTCCGACTTATTTTCCGATCCTATATTTAGTTTTAGCTACTTCGTCATTTATGATTGTCCTCACGGACTCCTGTTTGTCATTTCCTACTTCACATCTACTACGAGTATTTACCTCGGGTCCCGATCGGATGCCCGATGCCCGCACCTTACTAGTATATAAACGTAGTTACCTTGCTTGTAAACTCCAGTTCGAATATTGATTAGTTCAATCTCTTCCTATCTTGTTTCGTCCTCTCTTGTCTCGGACTTCCTTTCGGTCCCTGACTCGATCCTTGTTCATTACGAAATTTGGAACACCAGCAACAAGTGAAGGGCGCAACTTCTTACAAGTTGAAGCCAAGTTCCTTTTGTTCCCCTACGTTCGGTATTACACTCGGTCCCGCTCGGATTTCCGATAGGATCAGTATTTAACAGTATATTCGAACTCTCACTTCATTGTTGCTCATTTCATGTCCCAAACCCAAGCTAGGACACGTCAACGGACAACTCAGAATTCCCGACGCGCAGCTACTCAAGGAATTTCGGCTGTTCGAAGATCAGTCCTTAGCCCTCCTCGACTTTCCTCTACATTTGGCCAATCATCACGACCTTCTAATATCTTTCGACAAATTGGTTCCGGTGCACCATCTATTAGTGCAAACATAATGTCTCCAAGAGATAACATGTCTACTCCAGGTCAACCCCGTACCCCTACTCCTTTAGAATATATCGACAATCCTTTAGACCAAGAACAACCAGAAGGTAATCCAGGTGACGATTTTGGTGACCCGCCGGACCCCGGCGAAGATCCCGATCCTGGTGACCCCGATGATAATGACCCAGACCCTAATGACCCCCCCAATCCTCCACCAATCGACAATCGCCCTGAAGGTGACAGATTCATTGAAGTTATCATGCAGCTTTCAGGCAGTCTCAGAGATCTCCGACGAGACCCCGCCCCAAATTCCGAGAAAATCAAGGTTAGAGAACCTGATACATTTGACGGTTCTAACCCTCGGAAACTCCGCGACTTCCTTG